>JANXIP010000169.1:279203-338086 GCA_026167965.1 Cyanocitta stelleri
GTTCTGGGTGGGCTTTGGGGCGGGGTTTTGGGGGCGGGGTCCCCGCGCTGTCGCCGTCCCCGGGCGGTCCCCGGGGGTCGCACACGCTCCAATCCCCCGCGTAGCGGTTGCTGGGGGGGCTCTCGGGACCCCTCGGTCGCGACCGCGCCACCACCGGGGGGGTCACTCGGGGCCACCACCTGGGGGGTCACTCAGGGCCAGCGCCTGGGGGCGACCCCGGGGGGGCTCGGCCCACGCAGGGACCGGGGGGGCTGCGGGGCCAGAGGGGGGACAGGGGGTCAGTGTTGGAGGGGGGAGGGGGTGGTCCCGGTCACCTGGCCAGGTGTGTCCACCCCAAACCCTCCCCCCCCCCATCCAGGTGTCCCCTGCCCCTCCCCCGGTGTGTCCCCCTCTTGTCACCCCCCCAGCTGTGCCCCCTTCTTGTCACCCACCCAGGTGTCCCCTGTCACCCACCCAGGTGTGTCCCCTGCCCCCCAAGCTGTGCCCCCCCCTTGTCACCCCCCCAGCTGTGGCCCCCATCACCCCCCACCTGTGCCACCATCACCCCCCATCTGTGCCCCCATCACCCCCCACCTGTGCCCCCCATCACCCCCACCTGTGCCCCCCATCACCCATCTGTGCCCCCCATCACCCCCAGCTGTGCCCCCCCATCACCCCCCACCTGTGCCCCCTTGTCACCCCCCCATCTGTGCCCCCCATCACCCCCAGCTGTGCCCCCCATCACCCCCCACCTGTGCCCCCCATCACCCCCCAGCTGTGCCCCCCCGTCACCCCCCAGCTGTGCCCCCTTGTCACCCCCCAGCTGTGCCCCCCATCACCCCCACCTGTGCCCCCCATCACCCCCCACCTGTGCCCCCCATCACCCCCCATCTGTGCCCCCCATCACCCCCCATCTGTGCCCCCCATCACCCCCATCTGTGCCCCCCATCACCCCCCAGCTGTGCCCCCCGTCACCCCCCAGCTGTGCCCCCTTGTCACCCCCCAGCTGTGCCCCCCATCACCCCCACCTGTGCCCCCCATCACCCCCCATCTGTGCCCCCCATCACCCCCCACCTGTGCCCCCCCTCACCTGGCCACACCCTCAGCAGGTAGTGCAGCACCTCCAGGTGCCTCTTGAAATCCACGGCTCCGGCCGCGTCCTCTCCGGACGGGTGGCCCTGCTGCTGCTGGCCCTGCTGCTGCTGGCCCTGGCGCTGGTGGCCCCGCTGGCCCTGCTGGTGGCCCTGGCGCGCGCAGGCGTGCGGGGGCAGCAGCACGGGCCCGAAGCACACGGCCAGGTTCTGCGGCCCCATGCGGTTCCAGCGCTGCAGCGCCGCCACCAGGCTCAGGTGCGCCAGCAGCCGCCGCAGCGTGGCCTGGGGACAGCCCAGGGGTCACCCGGGGTCACCCGGGGTCACCCGGGGTCACCTCTTCCCACTTTTCCCAGCCCTGTTCCCCATTTCCAGCCCCCACTGCCCACCCCCCTTTGCCCCGCTGCTGTTCCCACCCCGCTCCCATTCCCACGCTCACCCCAATTCCTCCCCATTCCCACCCCCATTTCCCATCCCTGCCCCCCCTTTTCCCATTCCCACCCCCATTCCCATCCCATTTCCCCCATTCCCAAGTCCCACCTATTTTCCCATTCCCATTTCCCATTCCCACCCCATTTCTCCAATCCCCCCATTCCCATTCCCATTTCCGTTTCCATTTCCATTCCCATTTCCCATTCCCACCCCATCTCTCCAATCCCCCCATTCCCATTCCCACCCCCATTCCCATTTTCCCACCCTCTCCGGGGGGTCTCAGACCCTCCCAATCCCATTCCCACCCCCCCATTCCCATATCCCCATTCCCATATACCCATTCCCATTTTCCCCACCCTCCCCGGGGGTCTCAGGCACTTTCAATCCCATATTCCCACCCCATTCCCATTTTCCCACCCTCTCTGGGGGTCTCAGGCCCTCCCAGTCCCATTCCCACCCCCCGCCCCCATTTCCCCCATTCCCACCCCATTCCCATTTTCCCACCCTCTCTGGGGGTCTCAGGCCCTCCCAGTCCCATTCCC
The DNA here is from genome assembly GCA_026167965.1 of Cyanocitta stelleri. Taxonomy (NCBI): domain Eukaryota; kingdom Metazoa; phylum Chordata; class Aves; order Passeriformes; family Corvidae; genus Cyanocitta; species Cyanocitta stelleri. Next base: position 281,248 of record JANXIP010000169.1, read on the forward strand.
ACCCCCCATTCCCATATTCCCACCCCATTCCCATTTTCCCACCATCCCCAGGGGTCTCAGGCACTCCCAATCCCATTCCCACCCCCCATTCCCATATCCCCATTCCCATATCCCCATTCCCATTTTCCCACCCTCTCCGGGGGTCTCAGGCCCTCCCAATCCATTCCCACCCCCCATTCCCATATCCCCATTCCCATATCCCCATTCCCATTTTCCCACCCTCTCCGGGGGTCTCAGGCCCTCCCAATCCCATTCCCACCCCCCATTCCCATATCCCCATTCCCATATACCCATTCCCATTTTCCCCACCCTCCCCGGGGGTCTCAGGCACTTTCAATCCCATTCCCACCCCATTCCCGTTTTCCCACCCTCTCCGGGGGTCTCAGGCCCTCCCAATCCCATTCCCACCCCCCATTCCCACCCCCCATTTCCCCCATTCCCACCCCATTCCCATTTTCCCACCCTCTCTGGGGGTCTCAGGCCCTCCCATTCCCATTCCCACCCCCCATTCCCATATTCCCACCCCATTCCCATTTTCCCACCCTCTCCGGGGGTCTCAGGCACTCCCAATCCCATTCCCACCCCCCATTCCCATATCCCCATTCCCATATCCCCATTCCCATTTTCCCACCCTCTCCGGGGGTCTCAGGCCCTCCCAATCCCATTCCCACCCGCCCATTCCCATATTCCCACCCCATTCCCGTTTTCCCACCCTCTCCGGGGGTCTCAGGCCCTCCCATTCCCATTCCCATATCCCCGTTCCCATATCCCCATTCCCATTTTCCCACCCCCATTCCTGTTTTCCCACTCCCATTCCCATTTTCCCACCCTCTCCAGGGGGTCTCAGGCATTCCATTCCCATTCCCCCAGTCCCATTCCCACCCCCCATTCCCATATTCCCACCCCATTCCCGTTTTCCCACCCTCTCCGGGGGTCTCAGGCACTCCAGCAGGGCCGTGGGGTCGCCGGGGGGGGTCCCGGGGGGGTCTCCGGGCCATGGCCTCGAGCACCGAGCGCTGCAGCCGGGGCGGCACCAGGGGGGACGGCAGCTCCCGCAGGAAATCCTTCAGGATCCCTGGGAAAAAACGGGATCGGGGGGGATCCTGTAGGGGCTGGGATCCCATTTTGGGGCCAGGATCCCGTTTTGGGGCTGGGATCCCATTTTGGGGTTGGGACCCCATTTTGGGGCGAGGGATCCCATTTTTGTGGGGCTGGGATCCCATTTTTGGGCTGGGATCCCATTTTTGTGGGGCCGGGATCCCATTTTGGGGTTGGGACCCCCATTTTGGGGCCGGGATCCCATTTTTGTGGGGCTGAGATTCCAATTCCGGGGCTGGGATCCCATTTTTGATACTGGGGATCCCATTTTGGGTACTAGGGATCCCATTTTGGGGCTGGATCCCATTTTTGATTGTGGGATCCCATTTTGGGGCCGGGATCCCAATTTTGTGGGGCTGAGATTCCAGTTCTGGGCCTGGGATCCCATTTTTGATCCTGGGATCCCATTTTGGGGCTAGGATCCCATTTTGGGTACTGGGATCCCATTTGTGGGGCTGAGATCCCATTTTGATCCTGGCATCCCATTTTTGATCCTGGCATCCCATTTTAGGTACTGGGATCCCCTTTTCACTCCTCAATCTTCCTGCTGAGAGCCCAAATCCCCCAAATTCCCCCCAAATTCCCACGCCGGGGATGTCCCCCGGGCGTCCCCCCTCACCGGTGACCACGTTGATGTCCGGGCAGAGGCGCTCGGACAGGGCCACGCCCGCGCTGTCCCTCTCGAAGGCGTCCCTCAGCTCCTTCTTGGCAGCGGCCGAGCCGCAGAGCCGGTACAGCCCCACCACCTGCGGGGTCACTGCTGGTCACTCTCCGGCCACTGGTCACTCTCCGGCCACTGGTCACCACCACCGGTCATCCCCCAGTTCCCATCACCCCCGGTCCCGATCACTCCCTGGGTTCCAGTCACCCCCTGGTCATCGGTCACCTCTCGGCCAGTACAGCCCCACCACCTGTGGGGTCACTGCTGGTCACTCTCCGGCCACTGGTCACCACAGTCAATCCTGGCCCTGGTCACTCTCTATGTCCCGGTCACTCCCTGGCCACCGGCCACCTCCTGGCCAGTACAGCCCCACCACTTGTGGGGTCACCACTGGCCACCCTCTGGGGTCACTCCCAGGTCCTGGTCACCCCACAGCCACTGGTCACTCCCCGGCCCATGTCACCCCCCAGCCCAGGTCACCTGCTGGTCAGCCCCCAACCCCCTGGTCACCCCCCAGTCACCCCCTGGTCACTCCCTGGTCACCCCCCCCCAGTCACCCCCCAGTCACCCCCCGGTCACCCCCTGGTCACTCCCCGGTCACTCCCCAGTCACTCCCTGGTCACCCCCGGTCACCCCCTGGTCACTCCCCGGTCACTCCCCAGTCACTCCCTGGTCACCTCCCCCGGTCACCCCCGGTCACTCCCTGGTCACTCCCTGGTCACCCCCTGGTCACCCCCCGGTTACCCCCCCTGGTCACTCCCTGGTCACCCCCTGGTCACCCCCCGGTTACCCCCTGGTCACTCCCCGGTCACTCCCCGGTTACCCCTGGTCACTCCCTGGTCACTCCCCAGTCACTCCCTGGTCACCCCCTGGGTCACCCCCCAGTTACCCCCTGGTCACTCCCTGGTCACTCCCTGGTCACCCCCTGGTCACTCCCTGGTCACCCTCTGGTCCCCCCTGGTCCCTCTGTGGTCACCTTGAGCTCCCGGGTTCTGGTCACTCCCCAGTCACCCCCTGGTGACCCCCTGGCCCCGGTTACCCCCCGGTCACCCCCTGGTCACCCCCCGGTCACTCCCGGTCACTCCCCGGTCACCTTGAGGCCGCGGCGCTCGATCTCGGCCAGGCACTTCTGGACGAGCAGCGGGACCTGGCTGGGGTCCCCCTCCCTCGCCACCAACTGCCCCAAATCGGCCCCAAACACGCGCGGCGGCCCGCGGGGCCGGAGCGGCCTGGAGCTGCACCAGGGTCAGCTTGGAGTAAAGGACACCCCGCGGGTGCAGCTGCAGGGCCAGCGCCTGCGTCCGGCCACCTGCGGGGACACAGGGACAGCAGGACACCCACGGGGTCAGCAGGACACCCACAGGGACAGCAGGACACCCACGGGGTCAGCAGGACAGCAGGACACCCACGGGGTCAGCAGGACACCCACGGGGACAGCAGGACACCCATGGGGACAGCAGGACACCCACAGGGACAGCAGGACACCCATGGGGTCAGCAGGACACCCACAGGGACAGCAGGACACCCACGGGGTCAGCAGGACAGCAGGACACCCACGGGGTCAGCAGGACACCCACGGGGACAGCAGGACACCCATGGGGACAGCAGGACACCCACAGGGACAGCAGGACACCCATGGGGTCAGCAGGACACCCATGGGGACAGCAGGACACCCACAGGGTCAGCAGGACACCCATGGGGTCACAAGGACAGCAGGACACCCACGGGGACAGCAGGACACCCACAGGGTCAGCAGGACACCCATGGGGTCAGCAGGACACCCACGGGGACAGCAGGACACCCACAGGGACAGCAGGACACCCACAGGGTCAGCAGGACACCCACGGGGTCAGCAGGACACCCACAGGGACAGCAGGACACCCACGGGGTCAGCAGGACAGCAGGACACCCACGGGGACAGCAGGACACCCACGGGGTCAGCAGGACACCCATGGGGACAGCAGGACACCCACGGGGTCAGCAGGGACAGCAGGACACCCACGGGGACAGCAGGACACCCACAGGGACAGCAGGACACCCACAGGGTCACAGGGACAGCAGGACACCCCCAGGGGTCGCACCGAGACACCCAAGGGTGGGGGTCAGCTGAGCCCCCCTCGAGCCCCCCCAAACCCCCGAGCCCCCCAAACCCCCTGAGCCCCCCAATCCCCCCCAATCCCCCCCAATCCCTCTGAGCCCCCTCATCCTCCCAAACCCCTCAAACCCCCCGAGCCCCCCAATCCCCCTGAGCCCCCCAAACCCCCGAGTCCCCCAATCCCCCCGAGCCCCTCAATCCCCCTGAGCCCCCCAAACCCCCTGAGCCCCCCAATCCCCCTGAGCCCCCTCATCCTCCCAAACCCCTCAAACCCCCGAGCCCCTCAATCCCCCCGAGCCCCCCAATCCCCCTGAGCCCCCCCAAACCCCCGAGCCCCCCAAACCCCCTGAGCCCCCCAACCCCCCCAAACCCCCCCCAAAATCCCCCCCATGACCTTCGAAGAGCTGCGCCAGCCCCACGGTGCCGTGGCCAACGAGGCGGTTCCGGCCAGCGGCGACATCCCAGGACAGCACGGCCACCGTGAGCAGCCGCGCCCGCTCCAGCTCCAGGTTGAAGCAGTGGTCAAGCCGCAGGAATTCGGCCCCTCCGGCCAGCAGCGCTGTCCGAGCGCGGCTCGCCCCGTCCACCTGCAGCACGCAGAAGAGCCGCTCCGGCCGCGCCGGCCGCAGCCCCCGCAGCTGGACACTGACCAGCCCGGACAGCACGGCCGAGCCCCTGGCCGCGGGGTCCCCGTAAGGGCGGAACGCCCCCAAATCCAGCCCGGGACCCCCGACCCCCACCGGGGACCCCGGGGCCGGCCTGGCGGGCAGCTCGGGGGAGTCGCCGTCGCTGCGATGTCCGGCCCGGCCGGACACTGCGCGGGGCAGCGCCCAGGCCACGCTGGTGTCCAGGTGGTAGCGGCTGATGACGTTTGCGGGATTCCCGGCGGGACTCGGGGGGCGAGGGGCAGCCCCCAGCCCCGTGGGGGTCGCGGGCGCGGGGGCTCCTCAGGCTCAGCTTCCTCCGCAGCTCCGGGAGCTTCCTCATCCTCAGCGAGAGGCGCCGCACGGGCCCCGGGGATTTGCATTTGGGGAGGGGGCGGCCCTGGCCGGGGGGAGAGGGGGGGTCCGGCGGCCTCCCTGTGGGGCGGGGGGAACAGGGGTCAGTGGGGCGGGGGGCGCTGGGGGAGCTGGGAATGGGGTTCAGGGGGAACCGGGAATGGTGGGGAGGGGCTGGGGGCAGTGGGAAAGGTGGGGAGGGGGTCTGGGGGTACTGGGAGGGCTGGGGGAAGAACTTGGGGGCACTGGGAATGATGGGGAAGGGGCTGGGGGCAGTGGGAAGGGGGTCCTGGGGGTCCTGGGAATGATGGGGAAGGGGCTGGGGGCACCTGGGAAGGGGGTCCTGGGGCACTGGGAATGATGGGGAAGGGGCTGGGGGCAGTGGGAAGGGGGTCCTGGGGGTCCTGGAATGATGGGGAAGGGGCTGGGGGCAGTGGGAAGGGGGTCCTGGGGGGTCCTGGGAATGATGGGGAAGGGGCTGGGGGCACTGGGAAGGGGGTCCTGGGGGTCCTGGGAATGATGGGGAAGGGGCTGGGGGCACTGGGAAGGGGGGTCCTGGGGCACTGGGAATGATGGGGAAGGGGCTGGGGGCAGTGGGAAGGGGGTCCTGGGGGTCCTGGGAATGATGGGGAAGGGGCTGGGGGCAGTGGGAAGGGGGGTCCTGGGGGTCCTGGGAATGATGGGGAAGGGGCTGGGGGCACTGGGAAGGGGGTCCTGGGGCACTGGGAATGATGGGGAAGGGGCTGGGGGCAGTGGGAAGGGGGTCCTGGGGGTCCTGGGAATGATGGGGAAGGGGCTGGGGGCACTGGGAAGGGGGGTCCTGGGGCACTGGGAATGATGGGGAAGGGGCTGGGGGGCAGTGGGAAGGGGGTCCTGGGGGTCCTGGGAATGATGGGGAAGGGGCTGGGGGCACTGGGAACGGGGTCCTGGGGCACTGGGAATGATGGGGAAGGGGCTGGGGGCACTGGGAAGGGGGTCCTGGGGCACTGGGAATGATGGGGAAGGGGCTGGGGGCACTGGGAAGGGGGGTCCTGGGGGTCCTGGGAATGATGGGGAAGGGGCTGGGGGCACTGGGAAGGGGGTCCTGGGGCACTGGGAATGATGGGGAAGGGGCTGGGGGCAGTGGGAAGGGGGTCCTGGGGGCACTGGGAATGATGGGGGAGGGGGCTGGGGGCAGTGGGAAGGGGGTCCTGGGGGTCCTGGGAATGATGGGGAAGGGGCTGGGGGCACTGGGAAGGGGGTCCTGGGGGTCCTGGGAATGATGGGGAAGGGGCTGGGGGCACTGGGAAGGGGGTCCTGGGGCACTGGGAATGATAGGGAGGGGATTCAGGAGGAACTCGGGAATGATGGGGAAGGGGCTGGGGCACTGGGAGGGGCTGGGGGGGAGGAACTGGGAATGATGGGGAGGGTCTGGGGGCAACGGGAAAGGGTCTGGGATACTGGGAGGGCTGGAGAAGGGGTTCAGGGGGTACTGGGAGGGGGGTTCAGGAGGCACTGGGAATGATGGGGAGGGGCTGGGGGCAAGGGGAAAGGGGCTGGGGGGTACTGGGAGGGCTGGGGAGGGGATTCAGGGGGCACTGGGAGTGATGGGGAGGGGTCTGGCGACACTGGGAGGGCTGGGGTGGAGGAACTGGGAATGATGGGGAGGGTCTGGGGGGCAACGGGAAAGGGTCTGGGGGCACTGGGAGGGCTGGGAATGGGTTAAGGGAGCACTGGGAATGATGGGGAAGGGTCTGGGGGCAGTGGAAGGGGGGTCCTGGGGCACTGGGAATGATGGGGAGGGGATTCAGGGGGTACTGGGAGGGGGTTCAGGGGGGTACTGGGAATGATGGGGAGGGGTCTGGGGGCACTGGGAAGGCTGGGGAGGAGGAACTGGGAATGATGGGGAGGGGTCTGGGGCCACTGGGGCCACTGGGGCCACTGGGGGCCACTGGGGGACACTGGGGCCACGGGGGGGCCACTGGGGGACACTGGGGGCCACTGGGGCCACTGGGGGCACTGGGGGCACTGGGGGACATTGGGGGACACTGGGGCCACGGGGGGGCCACTCGGGGCCACTGGGGCCACTGGGGGGCCACTGGGGCCACTGTCCTGGGCGGGGGATGCCGGGTCTGGGGGGATGCCCTGGGGTGGGGCCGGGGACTTTGGGGCCACTGTGGCCACTGTGGCCAAGGTCGGGGGGACTGTGGGTGCCAGGGGGAGGTGACAGCCGGCCAGTGTCCCCCCACGCCCCCTCACCGCTGGCCCGTCCCCGCCCGGCTCCCTCCTCCTCCTCCTCCTCCTCCTCCTCCTCCTCCTCCTCTCGGCCTCCGGCTCCCTCGGCCGTCCCCGAACGCTTCGGGGTCCCCTCCCCGCGGCTCCCCGCGTCCTCCTCATCCTCGGGGATGGGGTTGTACCAAATGTCCCCTTCGGCCGCGCCGCCCTCGCCGGCCCCGCTGGCCCCGCTGGCCCCGCTGGCCCCGCTGGCCTCGGGCCCCTTGCCGGCCGCCAGCACCCAGCGGCGGCTGCTGCGCTCCAGGCTCTGCAGGTACGCGCTGCGCTTTTGGGGCTCCCCGCGGCGATTTTGGGGCTCCCCGCGCTGATTTTGGGGCTCCTCGCAGCGATTCTGGGGTTCCAAGAAGAGATTTTGGGGCTCCCCGCGGCGATTTTGGGGCTCCCCGCGGCGATTCTGGGGCTCCCCGCGGCGATTTTGGGGCTCCCCGCGGTGATTTTGGGGCTCCTCACAGCGATTCTGGGGCTCCAAGAAGAGATTTTGGGGCTCCCCGCGGCGATTTTGGGGTTCCCCGCCCTGATTTTGGGGCTCCTCGCAGCGATTCTGGGGTTCCAAGAAGAGATTTTGGGGCTCCCCCGCGGCGATTTTGGGGCTCCGGGCAGACGTTTTGCGGCTCTTGGGGCTCCCCGCAACGATTTTGGGGGCGTCCCGCGGTGACTTTGGGGCTCCGGGCAGACGTTTTGGGGTTCCCCGCAGCGATTTTGGGGCGCCCCCGCGGTGATTTTGGGGCTCCACGCAGACATTTTGCGGCTTTTGGGGCTCCCCACGGTGATTTTGGGGCTCTTGCGGCTCCTCGCGGTGGTTTTGTGCCTCCAGGAAGCGATTTTGGGGCTCCTCACGGTGATTTTGGGGCTCTTGGGGCTCCTCGTGGAGATTTTGGGGCTCCAGGCAGAGATTTTGGGGCTCCTCTCGGTGACTTTGAGGCTCCCCATGGCGATTTTGGGGCTCCAAGAATAGATTTTGGGGCTCCCCACGGCGATTTTGGGGCTCCCCGCGGCGATGTTGGGGCTCCCCGCGCTGATTTTGGGGCTCCCCATGGCGATTTTGGGGCTCCCCACGGCGATTTTGGGGCTCCTGGCTGCGATCCCGGGGCGATTCCGCGCGGTCGATTCCCGGAGTTTCTGAAACCCCAAAAAGGATCCCAAAAGTGACCGGGGGGGTTCCGAGGGGGTCCCATCCCCTTGGGGGGTCCCTTTTTCGGGGGGGTCCCTTCATCCCGGGGGGGGTCCTTTATTCTGGGAGGGGGTTCCATTCCCGGGGGGGGTCCCTTCATCCAGAGCGTCCCTTTTTTGGGGAGGGGGGGTGTCCCTTTTTTGGGGGGAGTATATCCCATTCCCGGGGGTCCCTTCCTGGGAGTTTCCCACCCCGGGGGGGGTTCCCTTTTTTGGGGAGGGGGGGTGTTTCCCATTCTCGGAGGTGCCCTTTTTTCGGGGGCTGTTTCCCACCCCGGGGGGGTCTCTTTTTGGGGAGGGGGGAGTTTCCCACCCCGGGGGGGTCTCTTTTTGGGGAGGGGGGAGTTTCCCACCCCGGGGGGGTCTCTTTTTGGGGAGGGGGGAGTTTCCCATCCTGGGGGGGGTCTCTTTTTGGGGGAGGGGGGGAGTTTCCCATCCTGGGGGGGGTCTCTTCCTGGGAGTTTCCCACCCCGGGGTCTCTTTTTGGGGGAGGGGTGTTTCCCACCCCGGGGGGGTCTCTTTTAGGGGGAGGGGGGAGTTTTCCCATCCAGGGGGTTCCCTTTTTGGGGGAGGGGGCAGTTTCCCATCCCGGGGATCTCTTTTAGGGGGAGGGGGGAGTTTCCCATCCTGGGGGGTTCCCTTCCTGGGAGTTTCCCATGCCGGGGGGTCTCTTTTGGGGGGAGGGGGGGAGTTTCCCACCCCGGGGGGGGGGTCCCTTCCTGGGAGTTTCCCACGCCGGGGGTTTCCCTTTTAGGGGGAGGGGCTGTTTCCCATCCCCGGGGGTTCCCTTTTAGGGGGAGGGGGCTGTTTCCCACCCCGGTGGTTCCCTTTTAGGGGGAGGGGGCTGTTTCCCATCCCCGGGGGTTCCCTTTTAGGGGGAGGGGCTGTTTCCCACCCCGGGGGTTCCCTTTTAGGGGGAGGGGCTGTTTCCCATCTTGGGGGGTTCCCCTTTTAGGGGGAGGGGCTGTTTCCCATCCCGGGGGTTCCCTTTTAGGGGGAGGGGCTGTTTCCCACCCCGGGGGGGTCTCTTTTAGGGGGAGGGGGCTGTTTCCCACCGCAGGGGGTCTCTTTTAGGGGGAGGGGCTGTTTCCCACCCCGGGGGGGTCTCTTTTAGGGGGAGGGGGCTGTTTCCCACCGCAGGGGGTCTCTTTTAGGGGGAGGGGCTGTTTCCCACCCCGGGGGTTCCCTTTTAGGGGGAGGGGCTGTTTCCCATCCCCGGGGGTTCCCTTTTAGGGGGAGGGGCTGTTTCCCACCCCGGGGGGGTCTCTTTTAGGGGGAGGGGCTGTTTCCCACCCCGGGGGGGTCTCTTTTAGGGGGAGGGGGCTGTTTTCCCACCCCTCCCGGTTTTTGGGGGTGGGGGGGGGGGTTCGGTACCTCCGTCCTCGGCCTCCGCCCTCTTCGCTCCCGGGCGCTCGCGGCGCCTCAGGCGGGACAAAGTTCGGCGCAGCAGCGGCTCCGCCATCGCCGCCCCCCCCGGGACCCCCCCCGGGACCCCCCCGGGACCCCCCAGGAGCCCCCAGCGGGACCCCCCAGGAGCCCCCAGCGGGACCCTCAGAGCGCGGGGCCCCGCGGCGGCCGCGCCGCCATCCCGGGCCGCGAATTCCTGGGATGCCGCCGGCAGCGCTGCCGGGAGCTGTAGTCCGGAACGGGCGGGAGCGGGGGGGGGGGGAACATCTGGAGCGGGGGAGCCGCATCTGGAATGGGAGAGCCGCATCTGGAATGGGGGGATTCACATCTGGATCGGGTCCAGCCTCGGTCCGGAACGGGCGGGAGCGGGGGGGGGAAACATCTGGAGAGGGGGAGCCGCATCTGGAGCGGGACAGGGGCATCTGGAGCGGGAGAGCCGCATCTGGATCGGGGAGAGCGCATCCGGATCGAGATAGCCACATCTGGATCGGGATAGGCGCATCTGGAATGGGGGGGGATTCACATCTGGATCGGGTCCAGCCTCAGTCCGGAACGGGGGGCAGGGGGACATCTGGAGCGGGAGAGCCGCATCTGGATCAGGGTAGCCGCATCTGGATCGGGAGAGCGGCGTCTGGAATGGGGGGATTCACATCTGGATCCGGTCCAGCCTCGGTCCGGAACGGGCAGGAGCCGGGGGGGGGAACATCTGGATCGGGATAGCGGCATCTGGAGCGGGATAGAGACATCTGGATCGGGAGAGCCGCATCTGGAGCGGGGAGAGCGGCATCTGGATCGGGATAGCCACATCTGGAGCGGGATAGCGCATCTGGAGCGGGAGAGCCACATCTGGAATGGGGGGGATTCACATCTGGATCGGGTTCAGCCTCGGTCCGGAACGGGCGGGAGCGGGGCGGGGGGGGAACATCTGGATCGGGAGAGCAGCATCTGGAGCGGGATAGACACATCTGGAATGGGATAGCCGCATCTGGAGCGGGATAGCGACATCTGCATCGGAGGGATCCACATCTGGAATGGGGGGGATTCACACTGGATCCGGTCCAGCCTCAGTCCAGAATGGGCGGGAGCGGGGGGGGGAACATCTGGAGAGGGGGAGCCGCATCTGGAGCGGGATAGCGGCATCTGGATCGGGAGAGCCGCATCCAGATCGGGATAGCCGCATCTGGAGCGGGGTGGCCACATCTGGAGCGGGGGTGGCCACATCTGGATCGGGAGAGTGGGCATCTGGATCTGGACAGGGGCATCTGGATCGGGATAGGCGCATCTGGAAGGGGGGGGATTCACATCTGGATCGGGTCCAGCCTCAGTACGGAACGGGCGGGAGCGGGGGGGGGGGGGAACATCTGGAGCGGGGGAGCCGCATCTGGATCGGGATAGACACATCTGGATCGGGATAGACACATCTGGATCAAGATAGCGGAGTGGGAGAGCAGCATCTGGATCGGGAGAACCACATCTGGATCGGGATAGCCACATCTGGATCGGGGTAGCCGCATCTGGAGCGGCTCCAGCCTTAGTCCGGAATGGGCGGGAGCGAGGGGGGAACATCTGGAATGGGGGGGGGGGGGGGGTTCACACCTGGATCGAGGGTATCCACATCTGGAATAGGGGTGTCCACCCAGTCCCTCCCAGATCGATCCCCAGTTTGATCCCAGTTCAATCCCAGTCCAATCCAGCACGCACAGGAATTTATTGTTCTTTTCTGCAATTCCTGGGATTTTGGGGTGAATTCCCGGGATTTTGGGGTGAATTCCCGGGATTTTGGGGTCAGGGGGTTCCCTCGCAGACCCAGGCCAGGCGGGTCCCACAGGGATGATCCCAGTCCCTCCCAGTATGATCCCAGTTCAATCCCAGTCCAATCCCAGCACACACAGGAATTTATTGTTCTTTTCTGCAATTCCCGGGATTTTGGGGTGAATTCCCGGGATTTTGGGTCAGGGGGGTCCCTCGCAGACCCAGGGCACGGGGCTGATGCAGGGATGATCCCAGTCCCTCCCAGTATGATCCCAGTCCAATCCCAGTCCAATCCCAGTTCAATCCCAGTCCAATCCCAGCACACACAGGAATTTATTGTTCTTTTCTGCAATTCCCAGGATTTGGGGTGAATTCCCGGGATTTTGGGGTCAGGGGGGTCCCTCGCAGACCCAGGCCAGGCGGGGTCCCACAGGGATGATCCCAGTCCCTCCCTGTATGATCCCAGTTCAATCCCAGTCCAATCCAGCACGCACAGGAATTCATTGTTCTTTTCTGCAATTCCCGGGATTTTGGGGTGAATTCCCAGGATTTTGGGGTTAGGGGGGTCCCTCGCAGACCAGGGCATGGGGCTGATGCAGGGATGATCCCAGTCCCTCCCAGTATGATCCCAGTCCAATCCCAGTCCAATCCCAGCACACACAGGAATTTATTGTTCTTTTCTGCAATTCCCGGGATTTTGGGGTGAATTCCCGGGATTTTGGGTCAGGGGGGTCCCTCGCAGACCCAGGGCACGGGCTGATGCAGGGATGATCCCAGTCCCTCCCAGTATGATCCCAGTCCAATCCCAGTCCAATCCCAGTTCAATCCCAGTTCAATCCCAGCACACACAGGAATTTATTGTTCTTTTCTGCAATTCCCGGGATTTGGGGTGAATTCCCGGGATTTTGGGGTCAGGGGGTTCCCTCGCAGACCCAGGCCAGGCGGGTCCCACAGGGATGATCCCAGTCCCTCCCAGTATGATCCCAGTTCAATCCCAGTCCAATCCCAGCACGCACAGGAATTTATTGTTCTTTTCTGCAATTCCCGGGATTTTGGGGGTGAATTCCCAGGATTTTGGGGTCAGGGGGATCCCTCACAGACCCAGGGCACAGGGCTGCCGCAGGGATGATCCCAGTCCCTCCCAGTATGATCCCAGTCCAATCCAGTCCAATCCCAGTTCAATCCCAGTCCAATCCCAGCACACACAGGAATTTATTGTTCTTTTCTGCAATTCCCGGGATTTGGGGTGAATTCCCCGGGATTTTGGGGTCAGGGGGGTCCCTCGCAGACCCAGGCCAGGCGGGTCCCACAGGGATGATCCCAGTCCCTCCCAGTATGATCCCAGTTCAATCCCAGTTCAATCCCAGTCCAATCCCAGCACACACAGGAATTTATTGTTCTTTTCTGCAATTCCCGGGATTTTGGGGGTGAATTCCCGGGATTTTGGGGTCAGGGGGGGTCCCTCGCAGACCCAGGGCACGGGCTGATGCAGGGATGATCCCAGTCCCTCCCAGTATGATCCCAGTCCAATCCCAGTCCAATCCCAGTTCAATCCCAGTCCAATCCCAGCACACACAGGAATTTATTGTTCTTTTCTGCAATTCCCGGGATTTTGGGGTGAATTCCCGGGGATTTTGGGGTCAGGGGGGTCCCTCGCAGACCCAGGCCAGGCGGGTCCCGCAGGGATAATCGGCCCAGAGGCCGTCCTGCCTCACGGCCGCGCAGTTCTCCAGGGTGCCCCCGTTGGGCTCGTCCCGGTGCCACCAACTGGCCCCAAAAAAACACCGGGATCGGGATCCCGAAAATCCCGAAAACCCCAGAAATCCCACCCCAAATCCGCCCCCCAATCTTCCCCAAAACTGATGCCGCCAACCGGCCCCAAAAAAACAAGATCGGGATCCCGAAAATCCCCCCCCAAACCCCAACGCAGTCCCACTCAAATCCCAAAAATCCCCCAAAGCCCCCCCAATCCCATAGATTCCATAAATCCCCCAAATCCCCTCAAAATCCCCCCAAATTCTCCCAAATCCCCAAATCCCCCAAATCCCCACAAATCCCCCCGTAATTCCCCCATCAATCCCACAAATTCCCCCGTATATCCCCCATCAATCCCCCATAAATCCCATCAATCCCCAGTAATCCATAAACCCCCTGAATCCCAGCAAGCCCCTCAATCCCATCAATCCCCCATCTATCCCCCCTCAATCCCATCAATCCCATAAACCCCCCCGGAATCCCATAAATCCCCTCAATCCCATCAATCCCATCAATCCCCCATCAATCCCCCATCAATCCCATAACCCCCATCAAGCCCAGCAAGCCCCATCAATCCCATATAAATCCCCTATAAATCCCCTATAAATCCCCCTTCAATCCCCATCAATCCCCCATTAAATATCCCATCAATCCCCCATCATCCCAGATTAATCCCCTATAAATCCCCTATAAATCCCCCATCAATCCCCTATAAATCCCCTATAAATCCCATATAAATCCCCTATAAATCCCCCTAAATCCCCTATAAATCCCCCATCAATCCCATAGTAAATCCCCCATAAATCCCCCATCAATCCCATATAAATCCCCTATAAAGCCCCTATAAATCCCCTATAAATCCCCTATCAATCCCCTATAAATCCCCTAGCAACCCCATATAAATCCCCTATCAATCCCCCATCAATCCCCCATCAATCCCCTATCAATCCCCTATCAATCCCCTATCAATCCCCCATCAATCCCCCATCAATCCCCCATCAATCCCCTCATCCCACATCCCATCATCCCCACAATCCAATAATCCCCTATCAATCCCCGATCAATCCCCCATCAATCCCCCATCATCCCCCATCAATCCCCTATCATCCCATCAATCCCCCATCAATCCCATATAAATCCCCTATAAATCCCCTATCAATCCCCCATCAATCCCCCATCAATCCCCCATCATCCCCCATCAATCCCCCATCAATCCCACTATCAATCCCCTATCAATCCCCTATCAATCCCCATCAATCACCCCCATCAATCCCCATAATCCCCTATCACCATCCCCCGATCAATCCCATATAAATCCCATATAAATCCCCATCAATCCCCTTCAATCCCCATATCCCATTAACCCCTATAATCCCCCATCAATCCCATATAAACCCCCATCAATCCCCTATAAATCCCCCATCAATCCCCATCAATCCCCCATCAATCCCATATAAATCCCATATAAATCCCCTATAAACCCCCTATAAATCCCCTATAAATCCCATATAAATCCCCCATAACCCCCAATACATCCCCAAGAAATCCCCCATCAATCCCCCATCAATCCCCCATCAATCCCCCATCATCCCCTATCAATCCCCTATCAATCCCCATAATCCCCCCTCAATCCCCTATCAATCCCCTATCCATCCCCTATCAATCCCCTATCAATCCCCTATCAATCCCCTATCAATCCCCATAATCCCCCCCTCCTATCCCCCTATCCATCCCCTATCCATCCCTATCACTCCCCTCAATCCCATCCCCCATCAATCCCCCATCAATCCCCATCAATCCCCCTCATCCCATCCATCCCCCATCATCCCCCATCAATCCCCCCTCAATCCCCTATCAATCCCCCATCAATCCCCCCTCAATCCCCTATCAATCCCCCCATCAATCCCCTATCAACCCCCATCAATCCCCTATCAATCCCCATCAATCCCCCATCAATCCCTATCAATCCCCTATCAATCCCTATCAATCCCCCATCAATCCCCTATCAATCCCCTATCAATCCCCTATCAATCCCCCATCAATCCCCTATCAATCCCCTATCAATCCCCCATCAATCCCCTATCAATCCCTATCAATCCCCTATCAATCCCTTATCAATCCCCTATCAATCCCTTATCAAACCCCTATCAATCCCCCATCTATCCCCCATCAATCCCCTATCAATCCCCTATCAATCCCCCATCAATCCCCCATCAATCCCCCATCAATCCCCTATCAATCCCCTATCAATCCCCCATCAATCCCCTATCAATCCCCCATCAATCCCCATCAATCCCCTATCAATCCCCTATCAATCCCCCATCAATCCCCCATCAATCCCCCATCAATCCCCTATCAATCCCCCATCAATCCCCCATCAATCCCCCATCAATCCCATATAAATCCCCTATCAATCCCCTATCAATCCCCTATCAATCCCCTATCAATCCCCTATCAATCCCCCATCAATCCCCTATCAATCCCCTATCAATCCCCTATCAATCCCCATAATCCCCCCTCAATCCCCTATCAATCCCCTGTCAATCCCCTATCAATCCCCCATCAATCCCCTATAAATCCCCCATCAATCCCCTATCAATCCCCCATCAATCCCCCATCAATCCCCCATCAATCCCCTATCAATCCCCTATCAATCCCCCATCAATCCCCCCATCAATCCCCCATCAATCCCCTATCAATCCCCCATCAATCCCCCATCAATCCCCCATCAATCCCCTATCAATCCCCTATCAATCCCCTATCAATCCCCTATCAATCCCCCATCAATCCCCCATCAATCCCCCATCAATCCCCCCATCAATCCCCCATCAATCCCCTATCAATCCCCATCAATCCCCCATCAATCCCCCATCAATCCCCCATCAATCCCCCATCAATCCCCCATCAATCCCCTATCAATCCCCTATCAATCCCCTATCAATCCCCTATCAATCC
This sequence comes from Cyanocitta stelleri, assembly GCA_026167965.1. NCBI lineage: Eukaryota > Metazoa > Chordata > Aves > Passeriformes > Corvidae > Cyanocitta > Cyanocitta stelleri. The sequence continues at coordinate 297,413 of JANXIP010000169.1, forward strand.
CCTATCAATCCCCCATCAATCCCCTATCAATCCCTTATCAATCCCCACCTGCCATTGGGTTCCAGGGCCGTTCGTCCCCGCGGCTCCAGGTCCCCTCCCGCTCCTGGTCCCGGATCCCGAGCCAGGACGGGCCCCGGAGCTGGGCCTGGACGTGGCTCTGGGGAGACCAGTACGGACCAGTATGGACCAGTACGGACCAGTATGGACCAGTATGGGCCAGTATGGGCCAGTATGGACCAGTATGGACCAGTATGGACCAGTATGGGCCAGTATAGACCAGTACAGACCAGTACAGACCAGTACGGACCAGTATGGACCAGTATGGGCCAGTATGGACCAGTACAGACCAGTACAGACCAGTACGGACCAGTACAGACCAGTACGGACCAGTACGGGCCAGTATGGACCAGTATAGGCCAGTATGGACCAGTACGGACCAGTACAGACCAGTACAGACCAGTACGGACCAGTATGGACCAGTACAGACCAGTACGGACCAGTACGGACCAGTACGGACCAGTATGGACCAGTATGGGCCAGTATGGACCAGTACGGACCAGTATGGACCAGTATGGGCCAGTATGGGCCAGTATGGGCCAGTATGGGCCAGTATGGACCAGTATGGACCAGTATGGACCAGTATAGGCCAGTATGGGCCAGTATGGACCAGTATAGGCCAGTATGGGCCAGTATGGACCAGTATGGACCAGTATGGACCAGTATGGGTCAGTACGGACCAGTACGGACCAGTATGGACCAGTATGGGCCAGTATGGACCAGTACAGACCAGTACAGACCAGTACGGACCAGTACGGACCAGTATGGACCAGTATGGGCCAGTATGGACCAGTACAGACCAGTACAGACCAGTACGGACCAGTACGGACCAGTATGGACCAGTATGGGCCAGTATGGACCAGTACAGACCAGTACAGACCAGTACGGACCAGTATGGGCCAGTATGGACCAGTATGGGCCAGTATGGGCCAGTATGGGCCAGTATAGGCCAGTACAGACCAGTACGGACCAGTACGGACCAGTATGGGCCAGTATGGACCAGTATGGACCAGTATAGGCCAGTATGGACCAGTATGGACCAGTATGGGCCAGTATGGACCTGTATGGGCCAGTATGGGCCAGTATGGACCAGTATAGGCCAGTACAGACCAGTACGGACCAGTACGGACCAGTATGGACCAGTATAGGCCAGTATGGACCAGTATGGACCAGTATGGGCCAGTACAGACCAGTACGGACCAGTATAGGCCAGTATGGACCAGTATGGACCAGTACAGACTAGTACGGACCAGTATGGGCCAGTATGGACCAGTATGGACCAGTATGGGCCAGTATGGGCCAGTATGGACCAGTACGGACCAGTACGGACCAGTATGGGCCAGTATGGACCAGTATGGACCAGTATGGGCCAGTACGGACCAGTACGGACCAGTACGGGCCAGTATGGACCATTACAGACCAGTACAGACCAGTATGGACCAGTATGGACCAGTATGGGCCAGTATGGACCAGTACAGACCAGTATAAATGAGTATGTACCTGTAAAAACCAGTATGGACTTTTACGGTATAAACCAGTATAGACCAGTATAAACCAGTATGGACCAGTATAAACCAGTATGGACCAGTAAAGACTCGTATGGGCCAGTACCGACCAGTATAAACCAGTACGGGCCAGTATAAACCAGTACGGGCCAGTACAGGCCAGTATGGACCAGTATGGGCCAGTACAGTCCCAGTCCCTCCCAGCAGGATCCCTTGGACCCATCCCGGATTTGGGGGAAATTTGGGGATTTTGGAGATTTTGGGGATTTTTTTGGGATTTGGGGGAATTTTTGGGATTTGGGGGAATTTTTGGGATTCACGGGATTGATGGGATTTTGTGGGATTTAGGGGATTTATTGGGATTTTGGGGATTTGGGGGCATTTGGGGGATTTATAGGAGATTTTTGGGATTTATGGGATTTATGGGAATCAGAGGATTTATGGGATTTGGGGAGATTTATGGGATTTGGGGAGATTTTTGGGATTTGGGGAGATTTATGGGATTTTTTGGGGGCATTTGGGGGGGATTTACGGGATTTTGGGGGATTTAGAGGATTTACGGGATTTATGGGATTTTAGGGGATCTGGGAGATTTTTGGGAGATTTTTGGGATTTATGGGAATCACGGGATTTCTGGGATTTCTGGGATTTGGGGAGATTTTTGGAATTTTGGGAGATTTATGGGATTTTGGGGATTTGGGGGGATTTATGAAGGATTTGGGGGGATTTATGGGATTGATGGGGGATTTATGGGATTGATGGGGGATTTGGGGTTATTTATGGGATTTAAGGGAGATTTTTGGGATTTATGGGAGATTTGGGGGGATTTAAGGGAGATTTATGGGACTTATGGGAGATTTTTGGGATTTATGGGAGATTTTTGGGATTTTTGGGGGATTTATGGGATTTATGGGGGATTTATAGGATTTATGGGGGATTTATGGGATTTATGGGGGATTTATGGGAGATTTATGGGATTTTTAGGATTTATGGGATTTATGGGAGATTTTTGGGATTTTTGGGGGATTTAAGGGCTTTATGGGGGATTTATGGGGATTTATGGGATTTATGGGGGATTTATGGGAGATTTATGGGATTTTTAGGATTTATGGGATTTATGGGGGATTTTGGGGGGGATTTCTGGGGGATTGATGGGATTTTTGGCGGCGATTTTGGGGGGGATTTATGGGATTTATGGGGGTTTATGGGATTCACAGAATTTATGGGATTTTGGGGGCGATTTTGGGGGGGATTTCTCGGGATCTGGCGGATTCGGGACCTCACCTTTTCCTCGGCATCGTCGACCTCGAGCAGCTGCGAGCCCAAAGCTGAGCAGAAAAACCGGGAATCCTCCCAGGAAGCGGCGGATTGGGAGAAGAAATAACAGGAATTCCGGAAAAACACCCAGCCCTTGGAGCAGGGCGGGAAACCTGGGCACGGAAAGGGAAATCCCAAAGATTTGGGGTCAGAATTGGGGAAAATCCCAAAGATTTGGGGACAAAATGGGATAAATCCCAAAGATTTGGGGACAAAATGGGATAAATCCCAAAGATTTGGGGTTGGAATGGGGAAAAATCCCAAAGATTTGGGGTCAGGATGGGGAAATCCCAAAGATTTGGGGTCGGAATGGGGAAAATCCCAAAGATTTGGGGTTGGGATGGGGGAAATCCCAAAGATTTGGGGTCAGGATGGGGAAAATCCCAAAGATTTGGGGTCGGAATTGGGGAAAATCCCAAAGATTTGGGGTCGGAATTGGGGAAAATCCCAAAAATTTGGGGTCAGGATGGGGAAAATCCCAAAAATTTGGTGTTGGAATTGGGGAAAAATCCCAAAAATTTGGGGTCAGGATGGGGAAATCCCAAAGATTTGGGGTAGGGATGGGGAAAATCCCAAAGATTTGGGGTCGGAATTGGGGAAAATCCCAAAAATTTGGGGTTGGGATGGGGAAAATCCCAAAGATTTGGGGTTGGGATGGGGAAAAATCCCAAAGATTTGGGGTCGGAATTGGGGAAAATCCCAAAGATTTGGGGTTGGGATGGGGAAATCCCAAAGATTTGGGGTTGGGATGGGGAAAATCCCAAAAATTTGGGGTTGGGATTGGGATTAATCCCAAAGATTTGGGGTTGGGACGGGGAAAATCCCAAAGATTTGGAGTTGGGATGGGGAAAAATCCCAAAGATTGGGGGTTGGAATTGGGGAAAATCCCAAAAATTTGGGGTCAGGATGGGGAAAAATCCCAAAAATTTGGGGTTGGGATTGGGATAAATCCCAAAGATTTGGGGTCAGAATTGGGGAAAATCCCAAAGATTTGGGGTTGGGATGGGGAAATCCCAAAGATTTGGGGTCGGAATTGGGGAAAATCCCAAAAATTTGGGGTCAGGATGGGGAAAATCCCAAAAATTTGGTGTTGGAATTGGGGAAAAATCCCAAAAATTTGGGGTCAGGATGGGGAAATCCCAAAGATTTGGGGTAGGGATGGGGAAAATCCCAAAGATTTGGGGTCGGAATTGGGGAAAATCCCAAAGATTTGGGGTTGGGATGGGGAAAATCCCAAAGATTTTGGGTCGGGATGGGGGAAAATCCCAAAGATTTGGGGTCAGGATGGGGAAAATCCCAAAAATTTGGGGTTGGAATGGGAAAAATCCCAAAGATTTGGGGTCAGAATTGGGAAAATCCCAAAGATTTGGGGTCGGAATTGGGGAAAATCCCAGAGATTTTTGGAAAACCTCACACCGAGCCCCAAAAATTTGGGAAAATTTAGGAAAATGCCAAACTGAGCCCCAAATTCTGGGAAAAAAATCAACCCAAGCTGGGAAAAATTGGGAGAATTTGGGAAAATCTGGGAAAAATTGGGAGAATTTTGGGAAAAACGTCAAACCAAGACCCCAAAATGTGGGAAAACTCTGCCCCAACCCTTAAAAATGGGGAAAATTGTGAAACCAACCGGGAAAATTGGGGAAAATTGGGGAAAATTGGGGAAAATTGGGGAAAATTGGGGAAAATTGGGGAAAATTGGGGAAAAGGCCAACCCAACCCTTGAAAATGGGGAAAAACCCCAAACCGAGCCCCAAATTTTGGGAAAAACATCAACCCAAGCTGGGAAAAATTGGGAAAATCTGGGAAAATTTGGGAAAATTTGGGAAAATTTGGGAGAATTTGGGAAAATCTGGGAAAAATTGGGAGAATTTTGGGAAAAACGTCAAACCAAGACCCCAAAATGTGGGAAAACTCTGCCCCAACCCTTGAAAATTTGGGAAAATCTGTGAAAATCTGGGAAAAACTGGGAAAAATTTGGGAAAATTTAGGAAAATTTGGAAAAATTGGGGAAAATTGGGGAAAATTTGGGAAAATTTGGGAAAAATGCCAAACCCAGACCCCAAAACCGTGGGAAAACTCCTCCCCAACCCTTGCCCACATGGCCAAAGCACCGCAGCGGAACCGCGGCAACACCGGGACACCGGCACCGGGACACCGGCATTGGGACACCGGCACCGGGACACCGGCACTGGGACACCGGCACTGGGACACCGGCACCGGGACACCGGCACTGGGACACCGGCATTGGGACACCGGCACTGGGACACTGGAACCGGGACACTGGAACCGGGACACCGGAACCGGGACACCGGCACTGGGACACCGGCACTGGGACACCGGAACCGGGACACTGGCATTGGGACACTGGAACCGGGACACCGGCACCGGGATGGCCTCACTCGGACACCGGCACTGGGACACTGGAACTGGGACACTGGAACCGGGACACCGGCACTGGGATGGCCTCACCGGGACACTGGAACCGGGACACCGGCAGTGAGACACTGGCATTGGGACACTGGCACCGGGCCACCAGCACCTGGCCAGCCTCACTGGGCCACCAGCACTGGGCCACCAGCACTGGGCCAGCCTCACCAGGCCACCAGCACTGGGCCACCAGCACCAGGCCAGCCTCAGTGGGCCACCAGCGCCAGGCCACCAGCACCAGGCCAGCAGCACCGGGCCAGCCTCAGCAGGCCAGCCTCAGCGGGCCACCAGCACCAGGCCAGCCTCAGCGGGCCAGCCTCAGCGGGCCAGCAGCACCAGGCCAGCAGCACCGGGCCGGCCTCAGCGGGCCAGCAGCACCGGGCCAGCAGCACCAGGCCGGACTCACCGGGCCAGCAGCACCGGGCCAGCAGCACCAGGCCAGCAGCACCGGGCCAGCAGCACCGGGCCAGCAGCACCGGGCCAGCCTCACCAGGCCGGCCTCACCGGGCCAGCAGCACCAGGCCAGCCTCAGTGGGCCAGCAGCACCGGGCCAGCAGCACCAGGCCGGACTCACCGGGCCAGCAGCACCGGGCCGGCCTCACCGGGCCAGCAGCACCGGGCCAGCCTCACCGGGCCAGCAGCACCGGGCCGGCCTCACCGGGCCAGCAGCACCGGGCCAGCCTCAGCAGGCCAGCAGCACCGGGCCAGCCTCACCAGGCCAGCCTCACCGGGCCAGCAGCACCGGGCCAGCCTCAGTGGGCCAGCAGCACCAGGCCAGCCTCAGCGGGCCACCAGCACCAGGCCAGCAGCACCGGGCCAGCAGCACTGGGCCAGCAGCACCGGGCCAGCCTCACCAGGCCAGCCTCACCGGGCCAGCAGCACCGGGCCAGCCTCACCGGGCCAGCAGCACCGGGCCAGCAGCACTGGGCCAGCAGCACTGGGCCAGCAGCACCGGGCCAGCCTCACCGGGCCAGCAGCACCGGGCCAGCCTCACCGGGCCAGCAGCACCGGGCCAGCCTCACCAGGCCAGCCTCACCGGGCCAGCAGCACCGGGCCGGCCTCGCCGCGCACTCACAGGCCCGCGAGCAGACGGCGTCGCGCGTGCCGTGCACCAGCCAGCGGCTCCACTCGCCCTTGCCCGCGAACAGCATCACCTCGCCCTCGGCGCTGTGGCCGAAGTTGAAGTGCAGCGCGGTGCCCTCCAGCTCCAGCAGCGCCCCGGGCCCGCAGGCCCAGCGCTGCAGCCGCCAGTCCTCCCGGCACGGTGCCAGGCGCACCAGGGCCCGCTCGGCGCTCGCCGTGGCCGTGACGCAGAGCCCGGTGGCCCAGGCGCGGAGGCGGCCGCGTGGGAGCCACTGGAAGCGCTGGGCGGGCGACGAGGGCGAGCAGCGGGCCAGGCCCAGGGTCCGGCCCGAGGCCGCCACGCAGGCGGAGTGGTGGTCGTTGTAGAGCAGGAAGGAGCCGGACGCTGCGGGGACACGGGGCAAGGTCAGGGGATGGCGTGGTGGCCACCGGGAGATGGCCGGTGGCCAGCAGGGTTTGGTCAAAGGGGTTGGTGGGGAGCGGGGAGGAGCTGGGTGCTGTGGGGACACGGGGCAAGGTCAGGGGATGCTGTGGTGGCCACCAAGAACTGCCCTGTGGCCACCAGGAACTGCCTTGTGGCCAGCAGGGTTTGGCCAAAGGGGTTGGTGGGGAGCGGGGAGGAGCCGGACGCTGCGGGGACACGGGGCAAGGTCAGGGGATACCGTGGTGGCCACCAAGAACTGCCCTGTGGCCATCAGGAGATGGCCACTGCCCACCAGGAGATGGCCACTGCCCACCAGGAACTGCCCTGTGGCCACCAGGAGATGGCCACTGGTCACCAGAAACTGCCCTTTGGCCACCAGGAGATGTCCGCTGGCCACCAGGAACTGCCCTGTGGCCACCAGGAACCAGGAACTGCCCTGTGGCCACCAGGAGATGGCCACTGCCCACCAGGAACTGCCCTGTGGCCACCAGGAACTGCCTTGTGGCCAGCAGGGTTTGGCCAAAGGGCTCGGTGTGGAGCGGGGAGGAGCCGGACGCTGTGGGGACACGGGGCATGGCCAGGGGATGGCGTGGTGGCCACCAGGAGATGGCCGGTGGCCAGCAGGGTTTGGCCAAAGGGCTCGGTGTGGAGTGGGGAGGAGCTGGGTGCTGTGGGGACACGGGGCAAGGTCAGGGAACGCCGTGGTGGCCACCGGGAGATGGCCACTGGCAACCAGGAACTGCCTGGTGGCAACCAGGAGCTGCCCTGTGGCCACCAGGAGCTGCCCTGTGGCCATCAGGAGATATCCGGTGGCAACCAGGAACTGCCCTGTGGCCACCAGGAACTGCCCTGTGGCCACCAGGAGATGTCTGGTAGCAACCAGGAGCTGCCCTGTGGCCACCAGGAGCTGCCCGGTGGCCAGCAGGAGCTAGCCGTGGGGCTCGGTGTGGAGCGGGGAGGGGGCCAATGAAGGGGGGGACATTTGGGGACATTTGGGGACATTTGGGGACATTTGGGGACCCACGTGTGGGAGCCGCGGGCGGTGGCCGCTCCTTCGCCTTCTCGGCCTCCAGGGCCGCCTCCAGCTCCGAGACTGGGGGGACACCGGGGGGACATCGGGGGGGCACTGCCCGAACCCCCCCAAATCCGCCCCCAAAATCGCCCCAAATCCCCTCAAACCCCCACAAAAATCGTCCCCCCCCCCAAACCCCTCCCTAAAATCCCCCGAATCCCCCCCAAAATAAACACCAAGAATGCCCAAAATCCCCAAACCCCCCCCCCCAAAAAAACCAACTCCACTCCCCTCGGAATACCCCAAAATAACCCCCCCCAAAAAACAAAACCCAAATCCCCTCAGGCACCCCCAAGAAACGCCCAAAAATTTCACCCCAAAACCGCAAAAAACTCCCAAAAATTCCACCCCAAAACCCCAAAAAATTCCACCCCAAAGCCCCCCAAGAAACCTCCAAAAATTCCACCCCAAACCCCCGAAAAACTCCCAAAAATTCCACCCAAAAACTCCCAAAAATTCCACCCCAAAACCCCCAAAAATTCCACCCCAAACCCCCCAAGAAACTCCCAAAAATTCCACCCCAAAACCCCAAAAAACTCCCAAAATGCCGCCATAACCCCCCGAAACCCCCCAAAATCCCCCCAAAACCCCCAAAGGACCCAAAATCTCCCCCCAAAAAATCCCCAAACCCCCAAATCCTCCCCAAAATGCCCCAAATCCCTCCAAAATTCTCCTCCAAAATCCCACCCCCCCCAAAATCCCCTTCAATCCCGCACCCAAAAAACCCAAACTCCCAAAAAAACCCCAAAAATCCCCAAAATTTCCCCCAGAGACCCCCTCAGAAACCCCCCAAAATTCCCCAAATCCCCTCAAATCACTGAAACCTCCCCAAAACCCCCCAAAATTCCCCAAATCCCCCCCAAAAACTCCAAAAACCCCCCAAATCTCCCCAAAATTCCCCACAACCCCCCCTCAAAACCCCCCCAATTCCCCAAATCCCCCCAAAACCCCCCAAAATTCTCATCAACGCCCCCAACAACCCCCCCAAAATTCCCCAAATCCCCGGGAAAAAAACTCCAAAAAACCCCAAATCTCCCCCAAATTCCCCAAAACCTCTCCCCAAAACCCCCCAAAATTCCCCAAACCCCCCCCCAAACCCCCGCAGAAACCCCAAAATTCCCCCAAACCCCCCAAAATTCCCCAACCACCCCCGAAATCCCCCAAAATCCCCCCCAAATCCCCCCAAATCCGCCCCAAAACCCCCCCGCCGCCCCTCCCCCACTCACTGCGCCGCGCCCCGAGGGTCCCCAGGATCAGCAGCAGCGCCACCGCCAGGGCCACCAGGGCCACCAGGGCCACCAGGGCCACCGGGGCCACCGGGGCCACCGCGGCCACCCGGCCCCGCCCCCAGCGCCGCCCGGGGGGGGAGGGGCGCGGGGACCCCCGGGGGGGGGAGGGGCGCGGCTTGGGCGGGGTGGGGGAGGGGTCCAGGGGCTCGTAGGGGTCCTCGTCGGGGGCGGGGGGCGGGGGACAGCCTGGGGGGACAGAGGGGTGGCACTGGGGGGGACAGAGGGGTGGCACTGGGGGTGGCACTGGGGGGGGACACTGGGGGGACAGAGGGGTGGCACTGGGGGGGACAGAGGGGTGGCACTGGGGGTGGCACTGGGGGGGGACACTGGGGGGACAGAGGGGTGGCACTGGGGGGGGACAGAGGGGTGGCACTGGGGGTGGCACTGGGGGGACAGAGGGGGGGCACTGGGGGTGGCACTGGGGGGACAGAGGGTGGCACTGGGGGTGGCACTGGGGGGGACAGAGGGGGTGGCACTGGGGGGACAGAGGGGGGACAGAGGGGGTGGCACTGGGGGTGGCACTGGGGGGACAGAGGGTGGCACTGGGGGTGGCACTGGGGGGACAGAGGGGGGACAGAGGGGGTGGCACTGGGGGTGGCACTGGGGGGACAGGGGGTGGCACTGGGGGGGGACAGAGGGGTGGCACTGGGGGTGGCACTGGGGGGACAGGGGGTGGCACTGGGGGGGGACAGAGGGGTGGCACTGGGGGTGGCACTGGGGGTGGCACTGGGGGGACAGAGGGGTGGCACTGGGGGTGGCACTGGGGGGACAGAGGGGGTGACACTGGGGGGGGACAGAGGGGTGGCACTGGGGTGGCACTGGGGGGGAGAGAGGGGTGGCACTGGAGGTGGCACTGGGGGGACACGGGTGGCACTGGGGGTGGCACTGGGGTGGCACTGGGGGTGGCACTGGTGGCACTGGGGGTGGCACTGGGGGTGACACTGGGGGGGGACACTGGGGTGGTACTGGGGGTGGCACTGGGGGGGGACACTGGGGTGGCACTGGGGTGGCACTGGGGGTGGCACTAGTGGCACTGGGGGTGGCACTGGGGGTGGCACTGGGGGGACAGAGGGAGTGGCACTGGGGGGGACAGAGGGGGTGGCACTGGGGGTGGCACTGGGGGGGCACTGGGGGGGCACTGGGGAGGGACAGAGGGGGTGGCACTGGGGGTGGCACTGGGGGGGGACAGAGGGGGTGGCACTGGGGGTGGCACTGGGGGGGGACAGAGGGGGTGGCACTGGGGGTGGCACTGGGGGTGGCACTTGGGGATGTCGGAAGGGCTTGGGGACAGCTCTGGTGGCAACTGGGGACACCCACGGGGGCTGGGGACACCCACGGGGGCCACCCCTGGGGCCACCCCTGGGGACACCCACGGGGACACCCACGGGGACCTCAAAAGGGATTAGGAACACTTGTGGTGGCACTTGGGGACAGCCAAAGGCCACCAGGCGTTGAGGACACGTCTGGGGCCACCCCTGGGGACACCCACGGTGGCTGGGGACACCCCTGGGGACACCCACAGGGGTTGGGGACACCCCTGGGGACACCCCTGGGGACACCCTGGGGACACCCCCGGGGACACCTCTGGGGACACCCATGGGGACACCCCTGGGGACACTTGTGGTGGCACTTGGGGACAGCCGAAGGCCACCAGGGGTTGGGGACACGTCTGGGGCCACCCCTGGGGACACCCCTGGGGACACTTGTGGTGGCACTTGGGGACAGCCGAAGGCCACCAGGGGTTGGGGACACCCCTGGGGACACCCACCAGGGCTTGGGGACACCCTTGGGGTTGGGGACACCCCTGGGGACAATCCTTGGGGACATCTAAAGGCCACCAGGGGTTGGGGACCCCACTGGTGACACGTGGGGACACCCACAGGGGTTGGGGACACCCACAGGGGTTGGGGACCCCCCAGTGTCACCTCCTTGGGGACACCCAAAGGCCACCAGGGGTTGGGGACAGCTCTGGGGACACCCACAGGGGTTGGGGACCTTCCCAGGTGCCAGCACCGCCCTTGGGGACACTTCCCCGGCCTTGCAAGGCCCCAGAGGGGACAGGGAGGTGGCACTGGGGACAGGGAGGGGACAGGACAGGGGGTGGCACTGGGGACAGGGGGGGTGGCACTGGGGACAGGACAGGACAGGGGTGGCACTGGGGACAGGGGGGTGGCACTGGGGACAGGACAGGGGGGTGGCACTGGGGACAGGGGAGGTGACACTGGGGACAGGACAGGACAGGGGTGGCACTGGGGACAGGGGGGTGGCACTGGGGACAGGACAGGGGGGTGGCACTGGGGACAGGGGAGGTGACACTGGGGACAGGACAGGACAGGGAGGTGGCACTGGGGACAGGGGAGGTGACACTGGGGACAGGACAGGAGGTGGCACTGGGGAGAGGGGAGGACAGGGGGTGGCACTGGGGACAGGGGGGTGGCACTGGGGACAGGACAGGACAGGGAGGTGGCACTGGGGACAGGGAGGTGACACTGGGGACAGGACAGGACAGGGGTGGCACTGGGGACAGGGGGGTGGCACTGGGGACAGGGGAGGTGACACTGGGGACAAGGGAGGTGACACTGGGGACAGGACAGGACAGGGAGGTGGCACTGGGGACAGGAGAGGGGGTGGCACTGGGGACAGGGGAGGTGGCACTGGGGACAGGACAGGACAGGACAGGGAGGTGGCACTGGGGACATCGGTGGCCGTACCTTCCCCGGGTCCCCAGGCTTTGTCCAGCGCGGTCTCGACGTTGCCGTACATTGTCCCCAAGTGTCCCCAAGTGTCCCCAAGTGTCCCCAGCTGTCCCTGAGCTGTCCCCAGCCCTGTCCCCTCCGATAAGGCCCGCAGGGGACAAAGGGGGGGGACAGGATGTCCCCTCCCCCCATCCCCAAGCACGGCCGGAGGTGACACCGCGGGGACTGTCCCCAAGCGGGGCAGGGGGGCTTGGGGGGCCCAGGGGGGTGGCCGGGCTGTCCCCAAGGTGTCCCCAAGGCCAGCGGGGTCCCTGTCCCCAGGGTGGCCCCAGGGTGGTGTCCCCAAGGCTGGGGTGTCCCCAAGCCCAGGGTGGCCCCAGGGTGGTGTCCCCAAGGCCGGTGTGTCCCCATGCCCAGGATGTCGCCAGGGTGGTGTCCAGGGTGTCCCTGTCACCAGGGTGTCACTGTCACTAGGCTGTCCCCATAGTGCTGTCCTGGGTGTCACCGTCACCAGGGTGTCCCCAGGGTGGTGTCCCCAAGGCCAGGCTGTCCCCATGCCCAGGGTGGCCCTGAGGCTGTGTCCAGGGTGTCCCTGTCACCAGGGTGTCACCGTCACCAGGGTGTCACCATCACCAGGGTGTCCCCAGGGCGGTGTCCAGGGTGTCCCTGTCACCAGGGTGTCACCGTCACCAGGGTGTCACCATCACCAGGGTGTCCCCAGGGCGGTGTCCAGGGTGTCCCTGTCCCCAGGGTGTCCCTGTCCCCGGGGTGTCTCTGTCCCCAGGGTGTCCCTGTCCCCGGGGTGTCCCCAGGGTGTCCCTGTCCCCGGGGTGTCCCCGGGGTGTCCCTGTCCCCGGGGTGTCTCTGTCCCCAGGGTGTCCCTGTCCCCAGGGTGTCCCCAGGGTGTCCCTGTCCCCAGGGTGTCCCTGTCCCCGGGGTGTCTCTGTCCCCAGGGTGTCCCTGTCCCCAGGGTGTCCCCAGGGTGTCCCTGTCCCCAGGGTGTCCCTGTCCCCGGGGTGTCTCTGTCCCCAGGGTGTCCCTGTCCCCAGGGTGTCCCCAGGGTGTCCCTGTCCCCAGGGTGTCCCTGTCCCCGGGGTGTCCCCAGGGTGTCTCTGTCCCCGGGGTGTCTCTGTCCCCAGGGTGTCCCTGTCCCCAGGGTGTCCCCAGGGTGTCCCTGTCCCCAGGGTGTCCCTGTCCCCGGGGTGTCTCTGTCCCCAGGGTGTCCCTGTCCCCAGGGTGTCCCCAGGGTGTCCCTGTCCCCAGGGTGTCCCTGTCCCCGGGGTGTCTCTGTCCCCAGGGTGTCCCTGTCCCCAGGGTGTCCCCAGGGTGTCCCTGTCCCCAGGGTGTCCCCAGGGTGTCTCTGTCCCCGGGGTGTCCCTGTCCCCGGGGTGTCCCTGTCCCCAGGGTGTCCCCAGGGTGTCCCTGTCCCCGGGGTGTCTCTGTCCCCAGGGTGTCCCTGTCCCCGGGGTGTCCCCACGCCTGTCCCACCCCCGCCCTCCCCCACCCCAGGATGTCCCCAAGGAGGGGCCCAGGGTCACACAGGAAGAGCCGGCCGCTATCGGCTCCGGCCAGCCCCGGCCACCTCCGGCCACCGCCTGGCCCCTCTGTGTCCCCTCTGGCCACCTCCGGCCACCGCCTGGCCCCTCTGTGTCCCCTCTGGCCACCGCCTGTCCCCTCTGGCCACCGCCTGTCCCCTCTGGCCACCTCCGGCCACCGCCTGGCCCCTCTGTGTCCCCTCTGGCCACCTCCGGCCACCGCCTGGCCCCTCTGTGTCCCCTCTGGCCACCGCCTGTCCCCTCTGGCCACCTCCGGCCACTGCCTGGCCCCTCTGTCCCCCCCTGTCCCCGTTACCAGCGGGGGGAGGGCACCGGGTGACAGGGACACGGCGTGGCCGTGGCGGTGCCAGGTGTCCCCTCACGGTGCCAGCTGTCCCCTGGCAGGGCCAGGTGTCCCCAGGCGGTGCCAGCTGTCCCCTCACGGTGCCAGCTGTCCCCTGGCAGGGCCAGGTGTCCCCTCACGGTGCCAGGTGTCCCCTCACGGTGCCAGCTGTCCCCTGACACGGCCAGGTGTCCCCTCACGGTGCCAGGTGTCCCCTCACGGTGCCAGCTGTCCCCTGGCAGGGCCAGGTGTCCCCTCACGGTGCCAGGTGTCCCCTGACACGGCCAGGTGTCCCCTCACGGTGCCAGGTGTCCCCTCACGGTGCCAGCTGTCCCCTGGCAGGGCCAGGTGTCCCCTCACGGTGCCAGCTGTCCCCTGACACGGCCAGGTGTCCCCTCACGGTGCCAGGTGTCCCCTCACGGTGCCAGCTGTCCCCTGGCAGGGCCAGGTGTCCCCTCACGGTGCCAGGTGTCCCCTGACACGGCCAGGTGTCCCCTCACGGTGCCAGCTGTCCCCGCACGGTGCCAGCTGTCCCCTGGCAGGGCCAGGTGTCCCCTCACGGGGCCAGCTGTCCCCTGACACGGCCAGGTGTCCCCTCACGGGGCCAGCTGTCCCCTGGCAGGGCCAGGTGTCCCCTCACGGTGCCAGCTGTCCCCGCACGGTGCCAGCTGTCCCCTGGCAGGGCCAGGTGTCCCCTCACGGTCCCAGGTGTCCCCTCACGGTGCCAGCTGTCCCCTGACACGGCCAGGTGTCCCCTCACGGTGCCAGCTGTCCCCGCACGGTGCCAGCTGTCCCCTGGCAGGGCCAGGTGTCCCCTCACGGTCCCAGGTGTCCCCTCATGGTGCCAGGTGTCCCCTGACACGGCCAGGTGTCCCCTCACGGTGCCAGCTGTCCCCTCACGGTCCCCAAATCCCGGTGCTGGCAGAGTCCCCACGGCCGGACTGTGCCCCCTGTCCCTGACCTGTTCCCGCAGGGGGACACTGAGGGGACACGAGGGACACTGAGGGGACACGGAGGGACAGAGGGGACACTGAGGGGACAGAGGGGACACTGAGGGGACCACGCTCATTCCTATCCCCCCAGTTCCCACCCTCACACTCAGCCGCGCTGCGATTGGCCGATCCCTTTGATTGACAAGCCCTCGGGCCAATCGGAAGCGCGTGTGCCACAAACCGGGAAGCGTCAGGCTACTACCACCCTCGTGTGGAACCCCGCTGTGATTGGCTGATAGTTTTGATTGGCACACAGATAAACCAATAGAACGCGAACAACGCTCAAACACAGACGTCCGGGCGCGCCAAGGACCATGAGGGTCCCACCTCCACTCAGCCATAATCTGATTGGCTGATGGCGCTGATTGACAAACACATGAGCCAATAAAAACCGAGAAGCCGCCAAATACAGAAATTCCCAAAGCACCGGGAATGAACCGGAAGAGTCTCACAGCCCCCGCCCCATCCGCACTACGATTGGCTGAGGCGTCTGAGTGACACGCACAAGGACCAATCAAAACCGAGCATCGCCCAAACCCGGAAGCGCCGCTTCGAAAACAAAACCGGGAAGATTTTTGAGGGAAAACCGCGGGATTTTGGGATCCTTTTTATTATTCCCCCTCCGCCGGCAGCACCCTTTGAGGCTTCCTCTCCAGCAGCCTCCGCACGGGGGATTCCTGCAGCTTCCGGAAAGCCCTGGAGGCTGAAAAACAAGCAGAAAAACCTAAAAATGGAAAAATCCATCCATTCCCGATTTCCCCGGTTTTTCCCCCAAATCCCCGCGATTCCCGCTCACCGAGCTGCTCCGAGAGGCCCCTCAGGAAGCCGCTGCTCTCCTCGCTGAACCCCATCACCAACTTCGCCGCCTGCTGCACCTCCTCCACCTGGGGGGGTCCCAAAATTCCCCCATCACACCCCCCCCAAAAAATGCCCAGAAATCCCCAAATCCGGGGGTTTTTACCCCAAAATAACTCACCAGGAGCTGCAGGGATTTTAGGACCGGGCCCTGCTGGGCCAGGATTTGGCCGTAGTCGGGTTTGGAGCGCAGGATTTGGAGGATTTGGGGGCTGGGGGCGGCGGGGGGGGGGCGGGGGGAGGCTCCCGGCTCGGAGCAGCTCCAGATCCCTGCGGGAAAGTGGCGGATTTGGGGGATTCCGCCCCAAAATGGGGGCGGGTTTGGGGGTTTTTGGGGGGGGTACGGGCAGGGATCCTCACCTGGAGGCGTCCTGGGAGCGGCGGCGGTGCCGCTGCAGGAGCAGCTCCCAGGCCTGGAGCTCCCGGGAGAAGCTGCGGGGACGGCGGGGGTGAGCGGGACCCCAAAGGCCCCAGGTGTGACCCCAAAGGCCCCGGGTGTGACCCCAAAATCCCCAGGTGTGACCCCAAAGGCCCCGGGTGTGACCCCAAAATCCCCAGGTGTGACCCAGGTGTGACCCCAAAGGCCCCAGGTGTGACCCCAAAATCCCCCAGGTGTGCCCAGGTGTGACCCCAAAGGCCCCGGGTGTGACCCCAAAATCCCCAGGTGTGACCCCAAAATCCCCCAGATGTGACCCCAAAACCCCCAGGTGTGCCCCCAAATCCCCCAGGTGTGACCCCAAGTTCCCAGGTTTGCCCAGATGTGTCCAGGTGGCCCCAAATGCCCCCAGGGTGTCCCCAGCCATCCCCAGGCTGTCCCAGGTGTCCCCAGGGTGCCCCAAATGTCCCCAGGGTGCCCCAGGTGTCCCCAAGGTGCCCCAGGTGTCCCCAAGGTGGCCCAGGGTGTCCCCAAATGTCCCCAAGGTGTCCCCAGGTGTCCCTAAGGTGCCCCAGGGTCTCCCAGGGTGTCCCAACTGTCCCCAGCTGTGTCCCAGGTGTCCCCAAGGTGCCCCAAATGTCCCCAAGGTGTCCCCAGCTGCCCCAGGGTGTCCCCAAGGTGTCCCCAGGGTGTCTCCAAGGTGTCCCCATGGTGTCCCCAGGTGTCCCCAGGGTGTCCCCAGGTGTCCCAGCTGCCCCAGGGTGTCCCCAGGGTGTCCCCAAGGTGCCCCAGGGTGTGCCCAGGTGTGTCCCAGGTGTCCCCAGCCATCCCCAGGTGTGTCCCCAAGGTGCCCCAAGGTGTCCCCAGGTGTCCCCAAATGTCCCCAGGGTGTCCCCAGCTGTCCCCAAAGTGTCCCCAGGGTGCCCCCAGGTGCCCCAGGTGTCCCCAAGGTGTCCCCAGGGGTGTCCCCAAATGTCCCCAGGGGTCCCCAAGGTGCCCCAGGTAGCCCCAGGGTGCCCCAAATGTCCCCAAGGTGTCCCCAGGGTGTCCCAGGTGTCCCCAGGGTGTCCCCAGGGTGTCCCAGGTACCCCAGGGTGTCCCTAAGGTGCCCCAGGTGTCCCCAGCCATCCCCAGGTGTGTCCCCAAGGTGCCCCAAGGTGTCCCTAAGGTGTCCCCAGGGGTGTCCCCAAATGTCCCCAGGGGTCCCCAAGGTGCCCCAGGTAGCCCCAGGGTGCCCCAAATGTCCCCAAGGTGTCCCCAGGTGTCCCCAGGGTGTCCCAGGTGTCCCCAAGGTGTCCCCAGGGTGTCCCAGGTACCCCAGGGTGTCCCTAAGGTGCCCCAGGTGTCCCCAGCCATCCCCAGCTGTGTCTCAGGGTGTCCCCAGGGAGTCCCCAGGTGCCTCAGGTGTCCCCAAGGTGTCCCCTGGGTGTCCCAGCCATCCCCAGATGTCCCCAAGGTGTCCCCAGGGTGTCCCCAGGTGTCCCCAAATGTCCCCAAGGTGTCCCAGGTAGCCCCAAGGTGTCCCCAAGGTGCCCCAAATGTCCCCAGGGTGCCCCAGGTGTCCCCAAGGTGTCCCCAGGGTGCCCCAGGTGTCCCCAAGGTGGCCCAGGGTGTCCCCAGGGTGTCCCCAAGGTGTCCCCAGGTGTCCCTAAGGTGCCCCAGGGTCTCCCAGGGTGTCCCAACTGTCCCCAGCTGTGTCCCAGGTGTCCCCAAGGTGTCCCAAAAATGTCTCCAGGGTGCCCCAGGTGTCCCCAGGGTGCCTCAAATGTCCCCAAGGTGTCCCAGCTGCCCCAGGTGTCCCCAAGGTGCCCCAGATGTCCCCAGGGTGTCCCCACGGTGCCCCAGGGTGTCCCCAATGTCCCCAGGGTGTCCCAGCTGCCCCAGAGTGTCCCCAGGTGTCCCCAAGGTGCCCCAGCCATCCCCAGGTGTGTCCTCAAGGTGCCCCAGGGTGTCCCCAGGTGTCCCCAAATGTCCCCAGGGTGTCCCCAGCTGTCCCCAAAGTGTCCCCAGGGTGCCCCCAGGTGCCCCAGGTGTCCCCAAGGTGCCCCAGGTGTCCCCAAGGTGTCCCCAGGGTGACCCCAAGGTGTCCCCAAGGTGTCCCCAGAGGTGTCCCAGAGGTGCCCCAAGGTCCCCCAGGTGTCCCCAAGGTCCCCCAAGGTGTCCCCAGGTGTCCCCAAGGTGTCCCCAAGGTGTCCCCAAGGTGTCCCCAGGTACCCCCAGGTGTCCCCAAGGTGTCCCCACCTGGCCATGAGCTGCTTCACCTGGGCCACGTTTCCTTCCAGGGCCGGGTCCGGGGGGTCCCTGTGGGGAAGGGACCCAAAATCGCCCCCAAATCGCCCCCAAATCGCCCCCAAATTGCCCCAAAATCGCCCCCAAATCGCCCCCAAATTGCCCCAAAATCGCCCCCAAATCCCCCAAGGCCGGGGCGAGGTTTGGGAATTCCCCCGAAATTCCTGGGTTTTGGGATCGCCTCCAAAACCGGCCCCGAAACCCCAGGAATTCCCCCAAAATCCTGGAATTCCCCCAAAATCCTGGAATTCCCCCAAAATCCTGGGAATTCACCCAAAATCCTGGAATTCACCCAAAATCCTGGGAATTCACCCCAAAATCCTGGGATTTTTGGGACATTTCCAGGGCCAGGGCAGCTCCTGAAAATCCTAAAATTCACCCCAAGTCCTGGAATTGACCCAAAATCCTGGAAATTGGCCCAAAATCCTGGAAATTGGCCCAAAATCCTGGGAATTGGCTCAAAAGTCCCAGGAATTGACCCAAAAATCCCTGGAATTCACCCAAAATCCTGGGAATTTTCAGGCACTTCCAGGACCAGAGCAGCTCCTGAAAATCCTAAAATTCACCCCAAATCCTAAAATTCACCCCAAATCCTAAAATTCACCCAAAATCCTGGGAATTGACCCAAAATCCTGGAATTTTTGGACATTTCCAGGGCTGGAGCAGCTCCAGAAAATCCTAAAATTCACACCCAAAATCCTGGAATTGACCCCAAAATCCCGGGAATTTTCAGACATTTCCAGGGCCAGAGCAGCTCCTGAAAACCCCAAACTTCACCCAAAATCCCAGGAACTGACCCCAAATCCTGGAATTCACCCAAAATCCTGGGAATTGACCCAAAATCCCAGGAATTTTCGGACATTTCCAGGGACACAACAGCTCCTGAAAATCCTAAACTTCACCCCAAAATCCTGGAATTGACCCAAAATCCTGGGAATTCACCCAAAATCTCAGGAATTTTCAGACATTTCCAGGAGCAGAGCAGCTCCAGAAAATCCTAAAATTCACCCAAAATCCTGGAATCGACCCAAAATCCTGGAATTGACCCAAAATCCTGGGAATTGGCTCAAAAATCCCAGGAATTGACCCAAAATCCTGGAATTGACCCAAAATCCTGGGAATTTTCGGACATTTCCAGGACCAGAGCAGCTCCAGAAAATCCTAAAATTCACCCAAAATCCTGGAATTCATCCAAAATCCTGGGAATTGACCCAAAATCCTGGAATTTTTGGGCATTTCCAGGGCCGGAGCAGCTCCAGAAAATCCTAAAATTCACCCAAAATCCTGGGAATTGACCCGAAATCCTGGAATTGACCCCAAAATCCCAGGAATTTTCGGACATTTCCAGGACCAGAGCAGCTCCTGAAAACCCTAAACTTCACCCCAAAATCCCAGGAACTGACCCCAAATCCTGGAATTCATCCAAAATCTCAGGAATTGGCCCAAAATCCTGAAATTGACCCAAAATCCTGGGAATTGGCTCAAAAATCCCAGGAATTGACCCAAAATCCTGGAATTGACCCAAAATCCTGGGAATTTTCGGACATTTCCAGGACCAGAGCAGCTCCAGAAAATCCTAAAATTCACCCAAAAATCCTGGAATTCACCCAAAATCCTGGGAATTGACCCAAAATCCTGGGAATTGACCCAAAATCCTGGAATTGACCCAAAATCCTGGGAACTGGCTCAAAAATCCCAGGAATTGACCCAAAATCCTGGGAATTGACCCCAAAATCCCAGGAATTTTCGGACATTTCCAGGGCCAGAGCAGCTCCTGAAAATCCTAAAATTCACCCAAAATCCTGGGAATTGGCTCAAAAATCCCAGGAATTGACCCAAAATCCTGGAATTGACCCAAAATCCTGGGAATTTTCGGACATTTCCAGGACCAGAACAGCTCCAGAAAATCCTAAAATTCACCCAAAATCCTGGAATTGACCCAAAATCTCAGGAATTGGCTCAAAAATCCTGGAATTCACCCAAAATCTCAGGAATTGGCCCAAAATCCTGGAATTTTTGGGCATTTCCAGGGATGGAGCAGCTCCTGAAAATCCTAAAATTCACCCAAATCCTGGAATTGACCCAAAATCCTGGAATTGACCCAAAATCTCAGGAATTGACCCAAAATCCTGGGAATTTTGGGACATTTCCAGGGCTGGAGCAGCTCCTGAAAATCCTAAAATTCACCCAAAATCCTGGAATTGACCCAAAATCTCAGGAATTGACCCAAAATCCTGGGAATTTTGGGACATTTCCAGGACCTGAGCAGCTCCTGAAAACCCTAAAATTCACCCCAAAATCCCAGGAATTGACCCAAAATCCTGGAATTCACCCAAAATCTCAGGAATTGGCCCAAAATCCTGAAATTGACCCAAAATCCTGGGAATTGGCTCAAAAATCCCAGGAATTGACCCAAAATCCTGGAATTGACCCAAAATCCTGGGAATTTTCGGACATTTCCAGGACCAGAGCAGCTCCAGAAAATCCTAAAATTCACCCAAAAATCCTGGAATTCACCCAAAATCCTGGGAATTGACCCAAAATCCTGGGAATTTTGGGACATTTCCAGGGCTGGAGCAGCTCCTGAAAATCCTAAAATTCACCCAAGTCCTGGAATTGACCCAAAATCCCGGGAATTCACCCAAAACCTCAGGAATTTTCAGACATTTCCAGGACCAGAGCAGCTCCTGAAAACCCTACAATTCACCCAAAATCCCAGGAATTGACCCCAAATCCTGGGAATTGGCTCAAAATCCTGGGAATTGACCCAAAATCCTGGAATTCACCCAAAATCTCAGGAATTGGCCCAAAATCCCAGGAATTTTTGGGCATTTCCAGGGCTGGAGCAGCTCCTGAAAATCCTAAACTTCACCCCAAAATCCTGGAATTGACCCAAAATCCTGGGAATTCACCCAAAATCTCAGGAATTTTCAGACATTTCCAGGAGCAGAGCAGCTCCAGAAAAGCCTAAAATTCACCCCAAAATCCTGGAATCGACCCAAAATCCTGGAATTGACCCAAAATCCTGGGAATTGGCTCAAAAATCCCAGGAATTGACCCAAAATCCTGGAATTGACCCCAAAATCCTGGGAATTTTCGGACATTTCCAGGACCAGAGCAGCTCCAGAAAATCCTAAAATTCACCCAAAAATCCTGGAATTCATCCAAAATCCTGGGAATTGACCCAAAATCCTGGGAATTGACCCAAAATCCTGGAATTTTTGGGCATTTCCAGGGCTGGAGCAGCTCCAGAAAATCCTAAACTTCACCCCAAATCCTGGGAATTGACCCCAAATCCTGGAATTGACCCCAAAATCCCAGGAATTTTCGGACATTTCCAGGACCAGAGCAGCTCCTGAAAATCCTAAACTCCACCCCGAATCCTGGGAATTGACCCAAAATCCTGGGAATTGACCCAAAATCCTGGGAATTGACTCAAAATCCTGGAATTTTCGGACATTTCCAGGACCAGAGCAGCTCCTGAAAACCCCAAACTTCACCCAAAATCCCAGGAACTGACCCCAAATCCTGGAATTCATCCAAAATCTCAGGAATTGGCCCAAAATCCTGAAATTGACCCAAAATCCTGGGAATTGGCTCAAAAATCCCAGGAATTGACCCAAAATCCTGGAATTGACCCAAAATCCTGGAATTTTCAGACATTTCCAGGACCAGAGCAGCTCCAGAAAATCCTAAAATTCACCCAAAAATCCTGGAATTCATCCAAAATCCTGGGAATTGACCCAAAATCCTGGAATTTTCGGACATTTCCAGGACCAGAGCAGCTCCAGAAAACCCTAAACTCCACCCCAAAATCCCAGGAATTGACCCCAAATCCCGGGAATTTTCAGGGCTGGAACAGCTCCTGGCCTCCCCAGATCCCAGTTTTTGGGGTTTCAGCCCCCTCCAGGCTGCAGGAATTCCTTTTTTTCGGGGTTTTTGCCCCAAATTCTCACCGCGGGGGCGGCCCCAGGCAGCGGCCGAGGCTCCCGTCCCGCAGCAGCCGCCGCAGCAGCCGCCGGAATTCCTCGGAGCCCGCCCGGACTGGGGGAAAAAAGGGGGAAAAAAGGGGAAAAATGGGATTAGAAACCACACCTGGGACCCCTCAGGAGCCGCTCTGATCCGCCCTGGTGTTCGTTATTGATTAGTTATTGATTAGTTATTGATTAGTTATTGATTAGTTATCGGTTATTGGTAACTGATCCCAGGTTTGCTCGCCCTCCCCCACCTGGGGAATTCAGGGCTCAGCAGCTCCATTTGTGGTCGTTTCCTGATTTTTTTTTTGGCAAATTCCTGAATTTTTGGGGAGTCAGGAAGAGCCAGGAGCCCCCCCGGGATCGTTTGTGATCCTCCCCCGATTAATTATTGATTATTGATTAATTATTATTATTAATTCATTCCAGTGTTTTCTCATCTTTTTGCTCTTTTTTTACCAAATTCCCGAATTTTGGGGACTCAGGAAGAGCCAGGAGCCCCCTCAGGACCGATTTTGATCCTTCCCCAATTAATTATTGATTAATTATTAATTATTAATTATTATTATTAATTCATTCCAGTGTTTTCTCATCTTTTTGCTTTTTTTTTAACCAAATTCCCAAATTTTTGGGGACTCAGGATTATCCAGGAAGCCCCTCAGGACCATTTTTGCTCCTTCCCCAATTAATTATTCGTTAATTATTAACTATTAATTATTAACTATTAATTATTATTATTATTAATCCATTCCAGTGTTGTCTCATTTTCCTGCCTTTTTTTAACCAAATTCCCAAATTTAGGGAGTCAGGATTATCCAGGAACCCCCTCAGGACCATTTTTGCTCCTCCCCCGATTAATTATTGATTAATTATTAACTATTAATTATTCTTCTTATTAATCCACTCCAGCGTTTTCTCATTTTCCTGCCTTTTTTTTAACCAAATTCCCGAATTTTTGGGGACTCAGGAAGAGCCAGGAACCCCCTCAGGACCGATTTTGATCCTTCCCCAATTAATTATTGATTAATTATTAATTATTATTATTAATTCATTCCAGCGTTTTCTCATCTTTTTGCTTTTTTTTTAACCAAATTCCCAAATTTTTGGGGACTCAGGATTATCCAGGAAGCCCCTCAGGACCATTTTTGCTCCTTCCCCAATTAATTATTCGTTAATTATTAACTATTAACTATTAATTATTATTATTATTAATCCATTCCAGTGTTGTCTCATTTTCCTGCCTTTTTTTAACCAAATTCCCAAATTTGGGGAGTCAGGATTATCCAGGAACCCCCTCAGGACCATTTTTGCTCCTCCCCCGATTAATTATTGATTAATTATTAATTATTAACTATTAATTATTAATTATTCTTCTTATTAATCCACTCCAGCGTTTTCTCATTTTCCTGCCTTTTTTTTAACCAAATTCCCGAATTTTTGGGGACTCAGGAAGAGCCAGGAACCCCCCTCAGGACCGATTTTGATCCTTCCCCAATTAATTATTGATTAATTATTAATTATTATTATTAATCCATTCCAGCGTTTTCTCATCTTTTTGCTTTTTTTTTAACCAAATTCCCGAATTTTTGGGGACTCAGGAAGAGCCAGGAACCCCCCTCAGGACCGATTTTGATCCTCCCCCGATTAATTATTGATTAATTATTAACTATTAATTATTATTATTAATCCATTCCAGCGTTTTCTCATCTTTTTGCTTTTTTTTAACCAAATTCCCGAATTTTTGGGGACTCAGGATTATCCAGGAACCCCTCAGGACCATTTCTGACCCCCCCCAAATTCATTACTAGCTAATTAACAATTAATCCCATCTTTTTTTTCCCCAAATTCCCCCATTTTTGGGGTCCCCGCCCCTTTCAGGAGTTGGAAAATTGGGATTTTTGAGGGGGAAAAAGCCCCAAATTTGGGGAATTTTGGAGGCCCCAAGCCCCACCTTTGGCAGCGAAAGCCTCGGGGTCGAAGCCTTCGGATTCCTCCAGGATCTGCTGCAACTTCCGGGCGGAAAACTGAGGGAAAAAGGGGGAGAAATGGGAAAAAAAATGGGATTTAACCAACAGAAATTGGGGAAATGCACTTTGATCCCGATTTTCTGAGGGCTTTCACAGAGCTGGGGAAGGAAAAAGGAGCCCAAATTCCCTTTTTTTTGGGGTGTTTGGGGAGGCAGGGAAAGGAATCCAAGGAATTTCTGAGGGGAAAATTCCCAGGATTTTGGTTAACTTCACTGTTTTAAGGAGCTGGAGTTGTCCGAAATTCCAGAATTTTGGTAAATTCCAGGATTTGGGGTGAATTTTAGGATTTTCAGGAGCTGCCCCAGCCCTGGGAATGCCCAAAAATTCCCAGGATTTGGGGTGAATTTACCTGGAAGCTGGAGAGGAGGAGGGAGGAGAGGCGCTGGATTTCGGGAAGCTCCAGGCTGATGGATTGGCTCAGTTCTGGAAAAATTGGTTAAAAATGGTCAAATTCCCCCCAAAAAACCCCAGCTGGAATTCCCCCAGAAGCTGCTGGGGGGAGGGCAGGGTGTGGAAAATCAGGGAAAAGGGGGGAAAAAAGGGGAAAAGAGAGAGAAAAAGTCAAATTTAAGGGGGAAAAATGGGAAAAAGGAAGAGGAGAAATGAAATTTAAGGGCAAAATTGGGAAAAAGAAAGAGGAAAAAATCACATTTAAGGATCAAGAATGGGGGGAAGAAATAGGGAAAAAAAATCCCCTTTAAGGGTTCAAGAATGGGGAAGGATGGGAAAAAGAGGAAAAGTCCCATTTGAGGGTGGGAAAAGTGGGAAAAGAAGGAGGAAAAGTCCCACTTGAGGGTGGAAAATGGGGAAGAATGGGAAAAAGAGGGAGGAAAAGTCAAATTTAAGGGTCAAGAGGAGGAGAAATGGGAAAAACGAAGGGGAAAAGTCATATTTAAGGATGGAGGGGAGGAGAAATGGGAAAAAGAGGGAGGAAAAGTCACATTTAAAGGTCAAGAGGAGGAGAAATGGGAAAAACGAAGGGGAAAAGTGACATTTAAGGATGGAGGGGAGGAGAAATGGGAAAAAGAGAGAGGAAAAGTCACATTTAAGGATGGAGAACAGGAAAAACGAAGGGGAAAAGTGACATTTAAGGATGGAGGGGAGGAGAAATGGGAAAAAGAGGGAGGAAAAGTGACATTTAAGGATGGAGGGGAGGAGAAATGGGAAAAAGAGAGAGGAAAAGTCACATTTAAGGATCAAGAGAAGGAGAAATGGGAAAAAGAGGGAGGAAAAGTCACATTTAAGGCTCAGAAGCGGAGGGGGAAAGAAAGGTGGAAGCTGCAAAACCCTCATGGACAGAAGGCTCAGGGCAGCACCTCCAACGACCCTCAAGCCCCTGGCCGCTTCCAGGAGGGTCTTCAATTAAAGCCGAGCCCATGAAGCCCTAATGAAGCCCTAATTAAACCCTAATGAAGCCCTAATGAAGCCCCAAAGCACGGACCGGTGACTTCGTGGTGCACGGGCGGCAGCGACTTGCGGCGGGATCGCCTCCCCTTGAGGCTGGAGCGGCGCCAGGAGCGGCGCTTGCCCTGAGGGCTGGCGACAATCGGCGACAAACTGAAGGAACTCGGCGGCTGCTCCTTCCTGGGGCTGCTCGGGGCTCTTTTCTTCCTGCTGGAGGAGCCGGGCGTCCCCTTTTTGTTGGCGGGAGGCTTCGGGAAGGGCTCGGCATCCGCTGCCTTCTCCGCCGAGTGCGGATCTGAGGGGAAAAGAGGCGAAATCAGCACCGTAAAGGGGAAATGGAGACTCGGGGATGCCGGAGGTGAACTTCCCACTCGGGGTTTTTTATGAGGGGAAGGGGTTTTCCCAAGGATTCCAGAGCGCTAAGCGTGGTTTTTATGATTTTATTTTTAACCGGGAAGAACAGGAGCGCTGAGGGTGGAGCAGCACTGAGGGGTGCTGAGGGCATCTCAACCTCGCAACCCCCAAATCACCCATCCAAGCCCTCCCTACACCGAGACCGGCGATTCCCTTCCCTGCCCTTACCCGGCGCGCCCCCTCCGGTCTCAGGGCTGGGTCCGCCGGCGCATCGCTGCGGGGAAAAACCGTTACGGGGCTGGAAGCGCGGCCGCCCCGCGGCTTCCCCGGCCGGCTCCGGCGCTCACCTCGTCCTCCTGTGGCCCGGCCGAGCCCCGCGGGGACGGGACAGCGGCCGGGCCGGGGGAGCCGCCGGGTCCCGCCGGTGCCTCCGCCATGGCGGTTTCCCGCCGCTCGCCTGCCCTCAGCCTCTTGCGCATGCGCGGAGTCCGCTCCGGCTTCGCCGCCATCACGGCGCAGGCACGGGGCGGTGCCTGCCCTCACAGGGAGCGCATGCGCAGAGGGCGAGCGGCGCCGACCCGGTCTTAGGGCGCACGCGCGGAGTCCGCTCCGCGCTTTTCTCGCCCCTCGCGCTGTTCCCGCCCCTCACGATGTTCCCGCCCTTTCCCCACCCCTCACGGCGTTCCCGCCCTTTTCTCTCTCCTCACGGCGTTCCCGCCCTTTTCCGCCCCTCACGGCCTTCCCGCCCTTTCCCGCCCCTCACGGCCTTCCCGCCCTTTTCTCACCCCTCACAACGTTCCCGCCCTTTTCTCACCCCTCACGGTGTTCCCGCCCTTTCCCCGCCCTGCACGATGTTCCCGCCCCTCACAGCGTTCCCGCCCTTTTCCCGCTCTTCAAGGCATTCCCGCCCTTTTCTCTCCCCTCACGTTGTTCCCGCCCTTTTCCCACCCCTCACGGCATTCCCGCCCTTTTCTCTCCCCTCACGTTGTTCCCGCCCTTTTCCCACCCCTCACGACGTTCCCGCCCTTTTCTCTCCCCTCACGGCGTTCCCGCCCTTTCCCACCCCTCACGGCGTTCCCACCCTTTCCCGCCCCTTACGATGTTCCCGCCCTTTTCTCTCCCCTCACGGCATTCCCGCCCTTTTCTCTCCCCTCACAATGTTCCCGCCCTTTTCTCTCCCCTCACGGCATTCCCGCCCTTTCCCACCCCTCACGGCATTCCCGCCCTTTTCTTGTCCCTCACAGCGTTCCCACCCTTTCTCTCCCCTCACGACGTTCCCGCCCTTTTCCCGCCCTTCACGGCGTTCCCGCCCTTTTCTCTCCCCTCACGCCGTTCCCGCCCTTTTCTCTCCCCTCACGGCATTCCCGCCCTTTTCTCTCCCCTCACAATGTTCCCGCCCTTTTCTCTCCCCTCACGGCATTCCTACCCTTTCCCACCCCTCACGACGTTCCCCGCCCTTTCCCACCCCTCACGGCATTCCCGCCCTTTTCTTGTCCCTCACAGCGTTCCCACCCTTTCTCTCCCCTCACGACGTTCCCGCCCTTTTCCCGCCCTTCACGGCGTTCCCGCCCTTTTCTCTCCCCTCACGCCGTTCCCGCCCTTTCCCACCCCTCACGGTGTTCCCACCCTTTTCTTGTCCCTCACAGCATTCCCGCCCTTTCTCTCCCCTCACAGCATTCCCGCCCTTTCTCTCCCCTCACGGCCTTCCCGCCCTTTCTTGTCCCTCACGGCATTCCTACCCTTTCCCACCCCTCACGACGTTCCCGCCCTTTCCCACCCCACACGAACCTCCCACCCCCCGCCCTCAGCACCACCCACCGAGCCCAAACCCGAGAGAAAAAATCAGGAGAAAGTAGGAAAAAAAAGGAAAAAAAAAAGGCTTTGGAAGTTTATTTTCTTTGATAAAATCTCAACTGAAAGGGGCGGACTCTGTGAACAGCACCAGAAATGGCACAAACCCCCTCGAATTCCCGTGGGGAAATCGGGCGGTTCGGCTGCTTTGTGGTGAGTTTGGGGTTTTTTCCTTTTAATTTTTTTTACTTTTTCATCAGAAAAAGTAAAGCCATGAAATTTTCTGATATGAAATCCCATGGAATGACACCAGTGCAAGGTCCGACCTGCGAGCGACGTCCAGTGAGAGGTTTGGTAAAGCGATGTTCCCATTAATTAGCTAAATTAGTTCAGAAAAAGCTGAATTTTCTATACAAAATTACAATACAGAGGACGTACAATTACAATACGGGGGAGGGGGGGGGTTTAACTGGAACTATTCACCTAGAACAGAAATCCCAGCGTAAAAAACCGGACGGAAACGAAAATAAATCCATTTTCTTCCGCTGTAAAACTGGAGACAAAACGCCAAGACTTTTTTTTTTTTCCTTCTCCTTCAGGTTCTTCATGTAAAATCCACAGGGTTTTTCCTTAAAAAAACGGAATTTGCTGAGGGAAAATGAAGCTGGTTTGAAACAATTTCAGGTCCTGGCGAGGCGAAGAAGTCGGCGGTGAGAGGTAGAGGTGTCGCTGCCATCACAATCTATTGGCTTGTTCTGAGGTAATTAATTAATTGTGAGTCAATAATTCTATCGGCCCAAGAGCAACATTGACTAATTAACGCTAAATGACCTCTCTCCTCTCATCGAAAAGGTCCTAAAAAAAAGCTTTAATTGGAGGCATCCGAGTTGACGCTGCCCGGGTCTCCGGCGGGGGAGGTGATGGATGAGGGGGGTGGCGGCGTCCTGCCAGCTACCATTGGCCTGCAGGGACATTAAAACACCATTAATTAATGATTATTAGCATTAATATTCAAGAAATGACGTGGAGATGATGTAGGATGGCTTAGCGTGTTGGGAAGTGGCAGTGGTTTTAAAGGGAGATAGCACGGCCTGTGGATATCCCAAAAAAACTCCTTCTCCCTTTATTTCAATATTTATAAATTTCAATATAAATTTATACACTTCGTTTAATCTATTTAGTGTATGATATTAATTTATAAAATACATTTAGAAACTTCTATTTAATGTATAATATGAATTTATAGTATAAAATATATTTAAAACCTTCTATTTAATGTATAAATTAATTTATAACATAAAATATTTAAAACTTCTATTTAATGTATAATATGAATTTATAGTATAAAATACATTTAAAAACTTCTATTTAATGTATAATATGAATTTATGACATAAAATAGATTTTAAAACTTCTACTGAATGTAAAATATGAATTTATAACATAAAACACATTTAAAAACTTCTATTTAATGTACAAATTAATTTCTGACATAAAATACATTTAAAAGCTTCTATTTAATGTATAATATGAATTTAGAGTATAAAATACATTTAAAAACTCTTTTAATGTATAATACGAATTTATGACATAAAATACATTTTAAAACTTCTACTGAATGTAAAATATGAATTTATAGTATAAAATACATTTAAAAACTTCTATTTAATGTACAAATTAATTTCTGACATAAAATACATTTAAAAGCTTCTATTTAATGTACAAATTAATTTATAACATAAAATACATTTAAAACTTCTATTTAATGTATAATATGAATTTATGACATAAAATACATTTTAAAACTTCTACTGAATGTAAAATATGAATTTATAACATAAAATACATTTAAAAACTTCTGTTTAATGTATAAATTCATTTATAACATAAAATACATTTTAAAAACTTCTATTTAATGTATAAATTAATTTCTAACATAAAATAAATTTAAAAACTTCTATTTAATGTATAAATTAATTTCTAACATAAAATACATTTCAAACTTCTATTTAATGTATAATATGAATTTATAGTATAAAATACATTAAAAACTTCTATTTAATGTATAATATGAATTTATGACATAAAATACATTTAAAAACTTCTATTTAATGTATAAATTAATTTATAACATAAAATACATTAAAAAACTTCTATTTAATATATAAATTAATTTATGACATAAAATAAATTTTAAAACTTCTATTTAATGTATATTAATTTATGACATAAAATACATTAAAAAACTTCTATTTAATGTATAAATTCATTTCTAACATAAAATAAATTTAAAAACTTCTATTTAATGTATAAATTAATTTATAACATAAAATACATTTAAAACCTCCTATTTAATGTATAAATTAATTTATAACATAAAATACATTTAAAAGCTTCTACTTATTGTATATTAACTTATGACCTAAAATACATTTAAAAACTTTAACATTTAGTGCATAATATGAATTTATAGTATAAAATACATTCAAAAACTTCTATTAAATACGCTCTTTAAGGATACTTAGTTTGCTTGGTAAACTTCAAAAAGTTGAAAGATTTCAAAGAATAAAAACCTTATAAAAGATTACTAAGGAAATACCATTTTTATCCCATGTGTTTTTCTATATTTTACATCGATGGAACTTCAATTATTTCAACTTGGTAACAATATTCATAGAAAATATTAAATTACCAATGGAATTCATGACATAATACAATGGTGTATGAATAATATGAGAAGTAAATTATTTAATTAATTAATTATTTAATAATATGAGAAGTAAATTATTAACTTTGTAAATTACATAATGGAGTGTATTTATAGATCCATGCACAGCCAGCCAGATACAAATAAATAACCCCAGACATTTAAAATTAAATATATTTCATCCCCATTTTTATGGAATCCACATCTTTACAGATTCCTATCCAATCAATTAATATTCAAAATATCTCCACACAGGGGAGTTGCTGATTTGCATTTCTCACACATTTCTGCAGGGCAGAAGACATTAAATTGATTTATTTTTCATTTCTGGAACCCTTATTATTCCTGGCACCATCTCTCACCAGTTCCAAATTTCATTATCCCAGGACTTGGTGGTTTTAAAGCTCTTTTTTTAATGGTTCTGTAATTTCAGGACAACAAAATTATTAATCATATTGAATATTAGATAGAATAATAACAATTACTATTACCAGTATTATGGTTATTGTTGCTGTTATTATTATATTATCAATTATTATTATTATTATCAATTATTATTATTATCAATTATTATTACCTATTATTATTATCATCTATTATTATTGTTATTATTATTATTATGGTTATTGATATTATTATCATCTATTATCATTATTATTATTATTATTATTATTATCATCAATTGT
The DNA here is from genome assembly GCA_026167965.1 of Cyanocitta stelleri. NCBI lineage: Eukaryota > Metazoa > Chordata > Aves > Passeriformes > Corvidae > Cyanocitta > Cyanocitta stelleri. Next base: position 328,616 of record JANXIP010000169.1, read on the forward strand.
GTTCCCCAGAAGGGAAAAACTGAGCAATTTAATTCCATTTTTCCACTTTTTTCCCCATAATGTTACAATTTCATGCCAACAAAATTATTAATCTTCTAGAACATTAGATATAATAATAACAATTATTATTACCATTATTATGGCTATTATTGTGGTTATTATTATTGTTATTATCATTATTATTATTGTTATTATTATTACTATTATTATTATTATTGTTATTATCATCAATTCTGTTCCCCAGCAGGGAAAAGCTGAGCAATTTAATTCAATTTTTCCTGTTTTTTTCCCCATAATGTTGCAATTTCATGCCAACAATATTATTAATCTTATAGAACATTAAATATAATAAATGGTTATTATTATGGTTATTATTATCATTATTATTATTATTATTATCATCAATTCTGCTCCCCAGCAAGCAAAAGCTGAGCAATTCAATTCCATTTTTCCCATTTTTTCCCATTGCAATTTCATGCCAACAAAATTATTAATTTTATAGAATATTAAATATAATAAATGGTTATTATTATTATTGTTATCATTATTATTATTATTATTATTATCATTATTATCACCATCAATTCTGCTCCCCAACAAGCAAAAGCTGAGCAATTCAATTCCATTTTTCCAACTTTTTCCCCCATAATGTTGCAATTTCATGCCAACAAAATTATTAATCTTATAGAATATTAAATATAATAAATGCTTATTATTATTATGGTTATTATTATCATTATTATTATTATTATTATTATCATTATCATTATTATTATCATCAATTCTGCTCCCCAACAAGCAAAAACTGAGCAATTCAATTCCATTTCTCCCGTTTTTTCCCCATAATGTTGCAATTTCACGCCAACAAAATTATTAATTTTATAAAATATTAAATATAATAAATGGCTATTATTATTATTATTATTATTATTATTATTATTATTATCATCATCAATTCTGCTCCCCAACAAGCAAAAGCTGAGCAATTCAATTCCATTTTTCCACTTTTTTCCCCATAATGTTGCAATTTCATGCCAACAAAATTATTAATCATATAGAATATTAAATATAATAAATGGTTATTATTATTATTATGGTTATTATTATGGTTATTATTTTCATTATTATTATTATCATTATTATCACCATCAATTCTGCTCCCCAACAAGCAAAAGCTGAGCAATTCAATTCCATTTTTCCCATTTTTTCCCATTGCAATTTCATGCCAACAAAATTATTAATCTTATAGAATATTAAATATAATAAATGGTTATTATTATGGTTATTATTATCATTATTATTATTATTATTATCATCAATTCTGCTCCCCAACAAGCAAAAGCTGAGCAATTCAATTCCATTTTTCCACTTTTTTCCCCATAATGTTGCAATTTCATGCCAACAAAATTATTTATTTTATAGAATATTAAATATAATAAATGGCTATTATTATTATTGCTATTATTATTATTATTATCATCAATTCTGCTCCCCAACAGGCAAAAGCTGAGCAATTTAATTCCATTTTTCCCGTTTTTTCCCCATAATGTTGCAATTTCACGCCAACAAAATTATTAATTTTATAAAATATTAAATATAATAAATGGCTATTATTATTATTATGGTGGTTATTATTATTATTATTATTATTATTATTATTATTATTATCATCAATTCTGCTCCCCAGCAAGCAAAAGCTGAGCAATTCAATTCCATTTTTCCCGTTTTTTCCCATTGCAATTTCATGCCAACAAAATTATTAATTTTATAGAATATTAGATATAATAATAACAATTACTATTACCATTATTATGGCTATTATTACGGTTATTATTATTATTATTATTATTATTATTATTATTATTACCATCAATTCTGCTCCCAACAAGCAAAAACTGAGCAATTCAATTCCATTTCTCCCGTTTTTCCCCATCCCAACATCGGCCCACGTTGGGAGAACAAAAAAACCCCCAATAAAACTGAAATGAAATTCCAATAAAAACCCCAAATTTCCTTTAAAAATCCCATTTTTTGGTGTTCTTTGGGAACGGAGAGCCCCACTCACCTCGAGGCGCTGCGTGGAGAACAACGGCGTCCCCCCGAGGGGCTGCAGGACGTGCTGCAGCGAATCCACCTGCGGAATGCCGGCAAAAGGGCCCAGAAAGAGGGAGAAAAGGGCCCAAAAAAGGGCCCCAAAATCCTCAAAATGGGAATTTTAGCGCTCAGAGGTTCCGTAGGAATAAAGCATCGAAGGAACCGAAGCGAGAACTTCAGGATTTTAGAAAGGGAATCGGGAGGGTTTTGTCAGAATTCGGGGAATTGGGAAGAGGGCAGCAGGAATTTCAAGGTGGAGAATTTTGGGATTTCAGGGGGAATTTCAGAATTTCAGGGGAATTTCAGAATTTCAGTGGGAATTTCAGGGGGAATTTCAGGGGGAATTTCAGGGAGAATTTCAGAATTTCAGGGGGAATTTCAGTGAGAATTTCAGGGAGAATTTCAGAATTTCAGGGAGAATTTCAGGGGGAATTTCAGGGAGAATTTCAGAATTTCAGGGGGAATTTCAGGGAGAATTTCAGGGAGAATTTCAGAATTTCAGGGGGAATTTTGGAATTTCACGGAGAATTTCAGAATTCCAGTGGGAATTTCAGGGGGAATTTCAGAATTTCAGTGGGAATTTCAGGGAGAATTTCAGAATTTTATTCGGAATTTCCCTCGTCATTTCAACAGGAATTTCAGTGAGAATTTTGGAATTTCAGTGAGAATTTCAGGGAGAATTTCAGAATTCCAGTGGGAATTTCAGTGGGAATTTCAGAATTTTATTCGGAATTTCCCTCATCATTTCAACAGGAATTTCAGTGAGAATTTCAGAATTTCAGTCGGAATTTCAGGGAGAATTTTGGAATTTCACCGAGAATTCCAGCGAGAATTTCAGAATTTCATTCGGAACTTCACTCGTCATTTCAAGAGGAATTTCAGTGAGAATTTCAGAATTGCAGGGAGAATTTCGGAATTTCAGTGAGAATTCCACTGAGAATTTCAGTGGGAATTTCAGTGGGAATTTCAGGAATAATTCCAGTGGGAATTTCGGAATTTCCCCGCAGAATTTCGAGTTGAGGCTTGAGGTGAGAAAACAGAATTCCTGAATTTCAGAGTAAGAATTTCAGGAGGAATTTCGGTGTGGATTTCGGGACCGACTCCAGTGAGAATTTCAGAATTTCAGGGGGAATTTCAGTGAGAATGTCAGAATTTCAGTGGGAATTTCAGTGAGAATTTCAGAATTTCAGTGGGAATTTCAGGGAGAATTTTGGAATTTCACCGAGAATTCCACTGAGAATGTCAGAATTTCATTCAGAACTTCACTCGTCATTTCAACAGGAATTTCAGGGAGAATTTCAGAATTTCAGTGGGAATTTCAGGGAGAATTTCAGGGGGAATTTCAGGGAGAATTTCAGAATTTCAGGGGGAATTTCAGTGAGAATTTCAGGGAGAATTTCAGAATTTCAGGGAGAATTTCAGGGGGAATTTCAGGGAGAATTTCAGAATTTCAGGGGGAATTTCAGTGAGAATTTCAGGGGGAATTTCATGGAAAATTTCAGAATTTCAGGGGGAATTTTGGAATTTCAGTGAGAATTTCAGAATTTCAGTGGGAATTTCAGGGAGAATTGTGGAATTTCACCAAGAATTCCACTGAGAATTCCAGTGGGAATTTCAGGGGGAATTTCAGAATTTCAGTGGGAATTTCAGTGAGAATTTCAGAATTTTATTCGGAATTTCCCTCGTCATTTCAACAGGAATTTCAGTGAGAATTTCAGAATTTCAGTGGGAATTTCAGTGGGAATTTCAGTGAGAATTTCAGAATTTTATTCGGAATTTCCCTCATCATTTCAACAGGAATTTCAGTGAGAATTTCAGAATTTCAGTCGGAATTTCAGGGAGAATTTTGGAATTTCACCGAGAATCCAGCGAGAATTTCAGAATTTCATTCGGAACTTCACTCGTCATTTCAAGAGGAATTTCAGTGAGAATTTCAGAATTGCAGCGAGAATTTCGGAATTTCAGTGAGAATTCCACTGAGAATTTCAGTGGGAATTTCAGTGGGAATTTCAGTGGGAATTTCAGGAATAATTCCAGTGGGAATTTCAGAATTTCCCCGCAGAATTTCGAGTTGAGGCTTGAGGTGAGAAAAGAGAATTCCTGAATTTCAGAGTAAGAATTCCAGGAGGAATTTCGGTGTGGATTTCGGGACCGACTCCAGTGAGAATTTCAGAATTTCAGGGGGAATTTCAGTGAGAATTTTGGAATTTCAGTGAGAATTTCAGAATTTCAGTTGGAATTTCACTGAGAATTTCAGAATTTCAGTGAGAATTTCAGTGAGAATTTTGGAATTTCACTGAGAATTCCGCTGAGAATTCCAGTGGGAATTTCAGTTGGAATTTCAGTGAGAATTTCAGAATTTCAGTGAGAATTTCAGGGAGAATTTTGGAATTTCACCGAGAATTCCGCTGAGAATTCCAGTGGGAATTTCAGAATTTCATTCAGAATTTCGCTGAGAATTTCAACAGGAATTCCAGTGAGAATTTCAGAATTTCAGTGGGAATTGCACTGAAAATTTCAGCAGGAATTCCAGTGAGAATTTCAGAATTTTATTTGGAATTTCCCTCGTCATTTCAACAGGAATTCCAGCGAGAATTTCAGAATTTCAGTGAGAATTCCACTGAGAATTTCAGTCGGAATTTCACTGAAAATTTCAGAATTTCATTCGGAATTTCACTGAGAATTTCAACAGGAATTTCAGTAAAAATTTCAGAATTTCAGGGAGAATTTCGGAATTCCACTGAGAATTCCACTGAGAATTTCAGTCGGAATTTCACTGAAAATTTCAGAGTTTCACGCGGAATTTCACTGAGAATTTCAGCGAGAATTTCAGAATTTCATTCGGAATTTCCCTCATCATTTCAACAGGAATTCCAGTGAGAATTTCAGAATTTCATTTGGAATTTCAACAGGAATTTCAGCGAGAATTTCAGGGAGAATTTTGGAATTTCAGTGAGAATTCCACTGAGAATTTCAGTGGGAATTTCACTGAGAATTTCAGAATTTCATTCAGAATTTCACTGAGAATTTCAACAGGAATCTCACTGAGAATTTCAGAATTTCACTGAGAATTTCCCTCGTCATTTCAGCAGGAATTTCAGTGAGAATTTCAGAATTTCAGTGGGAATTTCAGGGAGAATTTCAGAACTTCAACAGGAATTTCAGCAGGAATTCCAGTGAGAATTTCAGAATTTCAGGGAGAATTTCAGAATTTCAGTGCGAATTTCAACAGAATTCCAGTGAGAATTTCAGAATTTCAGTGGGAATTTCAACAGGAATTCCAGTGAGAATTTCAGAATTTCAACAGGAATTTCAACAGGAATTCCAGCGAGAATTTCAGAATTTCAGTGGGAATTCCAGTGAGAATTTCAGAATTTCATTCTAAATTTCAGTGAGAATTTCAGAATTTCAACAGGAATTCCAGTGAGAATTTTGGAATTTCAGCAGGAATTTCAGTGAGAATTTCAGAATTTCAACAGGAATTCCAGTGAGAATTTTGGAATTTCAGCAGGAATTTCAGTGAGAATTTCAGAATTTCAACAGGAATTCCAGTGAGAATTTTGGAATTTCAGCAGGAATTTCAGTGAGAATTTCAGAATTTCAACAGGAATTCCAGTGAGAATTTCAGAATTTCAGTGGGAATTTCGCTGAGAATTTCAGAATTTCATTTGGAATTTCAACAGGAATTCCAGGGAGAATTTCAGAATTTCAGTGGGAATTCCAACAGGAATTCCAGGGAGAATTTCAGAATTTCCCTCCTCATTCCAACAGGAATTCCAGTGAGAATTTCAGAATTCCAGTGGGAATTCCAACAGGAATTCCAGGGAGAATTTCAGAATTTCAGGGAGAATTTCAGAATTTTATTCAGAATTTCACTGAGAATTTCAACAGGAATTTCAACAGGAATTCCAGTGAGAATTTCAGAATTTCAGTGGGAATTCCAACAGGAATTTCAGCGAGAATTTCAGAATTTCATTCGAAATTTCAACAGGAATTCCAGCGATAATTTCAGAATTTCAGTGGGAATTTCAGCAAGAATTTCAGAATTTCATTTGGAATTTCATTTGGAATTCCAGGGAGAATTTCAGAATTTCAGCAGGAATTCCAGTGAGAATTTCAGAATTTCAGTGGGAATTCCAGTGAGAATTCCAACAGGAATTCCAGGGAGAATTTCAGAATTTCCCTCCTCATTCCAACAGGAATTCCAGGGAGAATTTCAGAATTCCAGTGAGAATTCCAACAGGAATTCCAGTGAGAATTTCAGAATTTCAGGGAGAATTTCAGGGAGAATTTTATTCAGAATTTCACTGAGAATTTCAACAGGAATTTCAACAGGAATTCCAGTGAGAATTTCAGAATTTCAGTGGGAATTTCCCTCCTCATTCCAACAGGAATTCCAGGGAGAATTTCAGTATTTCAGTGGGAATTCCAGTGAGAATTCCAACAGGAATTCCAGGGAGAATTTCAGAATTTCCCTCCTCATTCCAACAGGAATTCCAGGGAGAATTTCAGAATTTCAGGGAGAATTTCAGGGAGAATTTTATTCAGAATTTCACTGAGAATTTCAACAGGAATTTCAACAGGAATTCCAGTGAGAATTTCAGAATTTCAGTGGGAATTCCAACAGGAATTTCAGTGAGAATTTCAGAATTTCAGTGGGAATTCCAGTGGGAATTCCAACAGGAATTCCAGTGAGAATTTCAGAATTTCAGTGGGAATTCCAGTGAGAATTTCAGAATTCCAGTGAGAATTCCAACAGGAATTCCAGGGAGAATTTCAGAATTTCAGCAGGAATTTCAGCGAGAATTTCAGAATTTCCCTCCTCATTCCAACAGGAATTCCAGGGAGAATTTCAGAATTTCAGGGAGAATTTCAGAATTTCATTCAGAATTTCAGAATTCCAACAGGAATTCCAGGGAGAATTTCCCGTTTTCGGTAAGAACAGCAATTCCCGAGGTAACAAAATTTGCGATTATCTTTGGAATTGGAAGAAGAAGCGGAAGGAATCCTTCCCTCCCGACTGAAGGACGGAAATTTGGGATTTTCCCTCTTTTTGCTGCTTTTCCTCACTGACCTGGGGCTGCACGCTGGGAGAGCTCTGGAAGGGAGTCAAGGACTGCAGGCTGAGGAAGGAATCGCCGGAATTCGTCATCTTGAAAGAGCCAGAGGAGGCTGAGGAAAAAAGCAAAGAAATGAGGATTTTTTTAAAAAAAAATTTGAATTTTAATGGGAGATAAAGCCAGCCAAAATGGTTTAAAAATGGTGAGTTTGAAAGGGAAGAAAAGGGATAAAAAAGGGATAAAAAAGGGAATTAAAAGGGAATTAAAGAGAATAAAAAGGGAATTTAAAAGGGGATAAAAGGGGATAAAAAGGGAATAAAAAGGGAATTAAAAGGGAATTAAAGGGAATTGAAAGGGAATAAAAAGGGAATAAAAAGGGAAATAAAAAGGAAATAAAGGGAATTAAAAGGGATTTAAAAGGGAATAAAAGGGGGATAAAAAAGGGAATAAAAAGGGAATTAAAGGGAATGAAAAAGGAATAAAAAGGAATAAAAAAAGGAAATTTAAAGGAATAAAAAGGGAATTAAAGGGAATTAAAAGAGAATTAAAAGGGAAATTTAAAGGGAATAAAAAGGGAAATAAAAGGGAATTAAAAGGGAATTGAAAGGGAATAAAAAGGGAACAAAAGGGAAATAAAAGGGAATTAAAAGGGAAATAAAGGGAATTAAAAGGGAATTAAAAGGGAATTAAAAGGGAATTAAAGGGGAATAAAAAGGGAATAAAAGGGGATAAAAAGGGAATAAAAAGGGAATTAAAGGCAATTAAAAGGGAATTAAAGGGAATTAAAAGGGAATAAAAAGGGAAATAAAGGGAATTAAAAGGGATTTAAAAGGGAATAAAAAGGGAATTAAAGGGAATGAAAAGGGAATAAAAAAGGGAATAAAAAAAGGAAATTTAAAGGGAATAAAAAGGGAATAAAAAGGGAATTAAAGGGAATTAAAAGGGAATTAAAAGGGAATTAAAAGGGAATTAAAGGGCATAAAAGGGCATAAAAAGGGAAATAAAGGGAATAAAAAGGGAATTAAAGGAAAGTAAAAGGGAATAAAAAGGGGAAATAAAAGGGAATTAAAAGGGAAATTTAAAGGGAATAAAAATGGAAATAAAAGGGAATTAAAGGGAATAAAAAGGGAATTAAAGGGAATTAAAGGGCATAAAAAGGGAATAAAAAGGGAAATAAAGGGAATTAAAAGGGAATTAAAGGAAAGTAAAAGGGAATAAAAGGGAAATAAAAGGGAATTAAAAGGGAATTGAAAGGGAATAAAAATGGGAATTAAAGGGAATTAAAGGGAATTAAAAGGGAATAAAAAAGGGAATAAAAAGGGCATAAAAAGGGGATAAAAAGGGAATTAAAAGGGAAATAAAGGGAATAAAAAGAGAATTAGAGGGAATAAAAAGGGAATAAAAAAGAATAAAAAGGGAATAAAAAAGGGAATAAAAAGGGAATAAAAAAGGGAATAAAAAAGGAATAAAAAGGGAATTAAAAGTGAATTAAAAGGGAATTAAAAGGAATTAAAGGGAATAAAAAGGGAATAAAAAGGGATTTAAAAGGGAATTAAAGGGAATAAAAAAGGGAATAAAAAGGGAATAAAAAGGGAATAAAAAGGAATAAAAAGGGAATAAAAAGGAATTAAAGGGAATAAAAAGGGAATAAAAGAGAATAAAAATGGAATTAAAAGGGCATAAAAAGGGAATTAAAAGGGAATAAGAAGGGAATAAAAAGGGAATAAAAAGGAAATTAAAAGTGAATTAAAAGGGAATAAAAAAGGGAATAAAAAGGGAATTAAAAAATGGAATTAAAGGGAATAAAATGGAATAAAAGGAAATCAATGGAAATAAAAAGAAATAAATGGAAATAAAATGAAATAAAAATGAGATAAATGGAACTAAAATTAAACAACAACGAAACAGATGGAACTAAAATGAAATAAAAATGAAATAGGTGGAACTAAAATTAATAAAAATGAAATAAGTGGAAATAAAATGAAATAAAAATGAGATAGATGGAAATAAAATGAAATAAAAATGAAATAGGTGGAAATAAAATGAAATAAAAATGAGATAGGTGGAAATAAAATTAAATAACAGTGAAACAGATGGAAATAAAATGAAATAAAAATGAAATAGGTGGAACTAAAATTAAATAAAAATGAAATAGGTGGAAATAAAATGAAATAAAATGAATAAGTGGAACTAAAATTAAATAAAAATGAAATAACTGGAACCAAAATGAAATAAAAATGAGATAAATGGAACTAAAATTAAACAACAACGAAACAGATGGAACTAAAATGAAATAAAAATGAGATAGGTGGAAATA